>SJYV01047353.1:483868-495032 GCA_006410875.1 Neotragus pygmaeus
CATCTGGGCCTCCTTCAGCGGCAAGCTGCGCCGCATCGTGGACAGCAAGTACTTCAACCGGGGCATCATGGTGGCCATCCTCACCAACACGCTGAGCATGGGTGTCGAGTACCACGAGCAGGTGGGCGCCCACACAGACAGCCTTCAGAGTGGCCCTGGGCACGTCCCACCTGCCTGTGTCCCCTGCAGGCTTTAGCCTCTCATGGGCTCCACGGAGGGCTCTCTGGGGTTGGAGGATAGGCATAGCGGTGGGGCTGAAGATCGGCTGTGAGAGAGTTTTTATCGCTCACTCAGCAGAGGCTCGTGCTGCTCATTGGTGGACTCTGCTGAGTGGAAACAGACTGTGGCTCCCATCCGGAGGTCCTCTGTCTAGGCTGGGGCATCGAGAGTGCAGACCCAGAGGCAGCAGGGAGCCGAGGGCACTTGCCAGGCCATCTGGTGCTTTTCAGGGTGGAACCCCCCAGAGCCCAGCTTTCATGGACAGAGCCCCCTGTATGAGCTGGGCCTTCAGGCTGGGATGCCGTGGGTGGCCCCGGAGGGGAACGTGGTGGTGGATGTGGTGCTGGCACGCGGCCCCTGCCCTGGGCTGGGGCTTCCCCAAGGAGCAGCGGCTGGGCCGGCAGGGAGAAGTTGTCCTCCCTGGGAACCGAGGCCAGTTCACTCTTAATGACCAAACTGCCTTCCTCCTTTTCTGCCCTCTGGGCTTTTTAAGTCCCTTAAGCTCTGGTCTTTCATCCTTTAGCAATTTCAGGGAAAATGCAAGTGATGTTAGCCTCCAGCTGGCAGCTGGGAGGTGCCATCTGTGAGGGTGAGATTCAGGGCAGGAGCAACAGCAGGCTCGGGGATCCCTGACCAGGAGGAGCCTCTGCACGCACACACATGCACACACGCACGTACACAAAGGTTATCTGTGCAGATGTGGGTTTGTGCACAGACACACACATGGGTGGCCACGCATGCACACAACACATGCGGGTACATGCAGACTCGTGTGCACACAAGCAGACCACACACTGGCACACACACACCAGCATTTACACTGGCACAGGTGTGCACTTGCACACATAGACAGACTAGCATATCCCTGGTAAGAAAAGGGCTTCTGGGGCCTTCTGCTGACAAGGAAGGGTGTGTGGGGCCACCAGGGCCAGGGCAGCTGCTGGGGGGACCACTGTACGCCTGCACCCCGGGTACCCACACACCCACCCCAGAACAGATGCTCTAGGCTCTGTTCCCAAGGCATGTGCTGCTGGGGTCTGGGAAGTGTCCGGAGCCCTATTTCTCAGACATGCTGCTGGGAAGGTCAGGTGGAGCCTGGGGGAGCCAGGGACAGTCAGGGTGGGAGGGCCAGGCAGGCTGGGGTGCAGCTGGAGGGGACACCCCTGCGGTCCCTGTTTCCTCCTATGGACAGCAGCCGATGGGTCTCCTCCTGAGATGTTGCCACAGCCCCTTGATGCAGCCTTACCTGCTCCCAGATCAGTGGAGTGGTGCCCCACCCTGCCATGACAGGCAGTGGGGGCTGCGG
The DNA here is from genome assembly GCA_006410875.1 of Neotragus pygmaeus. Lineage (NCBI taxonomy): Eukaryota > Metazoa > Chordata > Mammalia > Artiodactyla > Bovidae > Neotragus > Neotragus pygmaeus. The sequence continues at coordinate 485,394 of SJYV01047353.1, forward strand.
GCAGGCCCTGACAACCACTCTGCTGCCCGCAGCCCGATGAGCTGACCAACGCCCTGGAGATCAGCAACATCGTGTTCACAAGCATGTTTGCTCTGGAGATGCTGTTGAAGCTGCTGGCCTGTGGCCCACTAGGCTACATCCGGAACCCCTACAACATCTTCGACGGCATCATCGTGGTCATCAGGTGGGTCCCCTCCCCTGGGGCCTGGGGAGGCTCCCATGTCCACCACAGCCCCCACAGATGGCAGAACCCCTGCCACTGGGAAAGGCCCTCCCGTCAGGGTGCAGAGGTGGGGTCTCCCGGGGAGGGACCCTCGCCCCTCCTCAAAGGCAGAGTCGGGTGCCCATGGCAAGGTCAGCTGCAGCTCAGGCAGGAGTTTCTAGAAGCTAGTGGAGCTGTTCCCTGTGGGAACAGAGCAGGCGCTCAGTGCCTTTCATCCTTGCAGCCAGCCTCCACTGGGGGCTCAGCCCCTGCAAGAAAGGCCAGCTTGCTACAGCAAAATCAGCACAGAAAGGACCAGGGGGATCTGGGGAAATTCCCTCCCCCTGGGACAAAGCAGGGCCCTTGGGAGTCAAGTGGGCCCCCAGCCTAAGGAGAGCAGACAAGCCAGGCACCCTGGAAAGGCACTCAGTGGAGTCTGCCACCACCACCCCTCAGCCCCTCCGACGCTTTGATGCAGCTGAATCTGCTCCCATTTGGGGTTGAGCCGAGGCCGCGGTGGCTCCGGGCTGTCGTTCCTGCCTCTGGGAAGAGGGTGTCCCAGAGTCAGGGTGGGAGTAGGCCGTCCTAACCCTGCCCGTCCCACCCCATCCCCGACCCCTAGCGTGTGGGAGATCATCGGGCAGGCGGACGGCGGGCTGTCGGTGCTGCGCACCTTCCGGCTGCTGCGGGTGCTCAAGCTGGTGCGCTTCATGCCGGCGCTGCGGCGCCAGCTGGTGGTGCTCATGAAGACCATGGACAACGTGGCCACCTTCTGCATGCTGCTCATGCTTTTCATCTTCATCTTCAGGTGCGTGCGCCACGCAGGGGCCGCCCTGCCCCGGGTGGCTGCCAGGGGAAGGCCTGTGGCAAGGAGCCCGCACCGGCCGGCCCCGCCCACCGCGCGGGTCCCGCCCACCGCGCCGGCCCTGGCTTCGGGGCCTGGGGTGACCCCTGAGCCTCAAAGAGGAAGACAAATTCAGTTACTGTGGGTTTTGCTGCCAGGCGCCAGCACGCAGTGGGGGACTTGAAACTGTGCTCAAGAGCCAAGGGCAAAGGGGGGAGGAGGGCGGGCCACTGCCTGGCAAGCTGGGGCTCCTCGACCCCTGCTGCTGTCGCTGAGCCCAGGCTGTGGGCCTGCTTGGCCCCGGGCCTTCGGGAGGGGGCTAGGGCGGAGAGCGGCCAACAAAGGCCGGATGAGACAGACACCCAGTCCTGGCCGCTGCGTGATGCCAGAGTGGCCTCCAGTGTTCCCTGCGTTCTTGACTTTGGTCTTACAACCTGTAGAATGGAAACAGCTTGTCCATGGACCCTGGGCAGCCCTGCCCACGAGGAAGCCAGAGTTCTGGGAGATGTAGAGGAGTGGATGGTGGGCGTGGGGTGACCAGGCTGGGTCCCCAGCCCCATACCTGGCCCTCTGCACCAGTCACTCACTGTACCCGTGCCTGTCCACCCCCCCAGCATCCTTGGCATGCATCTCTTCGGCTGCAAATTCAGTCTGAAAACAGATACCGGAGACACAATCCCCGACCGGAAAAACTTTGATTCCCTACTGTGGGCCATCGTCACTGTGTTCCAGGTACAGCTGGGCAGGCCATCCCCTGCTGTGCACGGGTGGTCCCTGGAGGGCCATAGCCCTGCTCGGAGCTGGCCGAGGCCCCTCCAAGGCCACTGGGGGTGAAGAACGGTGGCTGGGACGTTGGGGTGGTGGGCCTGGTCTCACTTGTCCTCTGGTCCTGAGACCTGGTGGTATTCCCCCAGCCAGGACCCTGTCCTGGTGCCCCCTCGGCCCCCACGTTGGGCCCACTCTGCCCACCGCCCCTCCCCCAGATCCTCACTCAAGAGGACTGGAACATCGTCCTGTACAACGGCATGGCCTCCACGTCCTCCTGGGCCGCCCTGTACTTTGTGGCCCTCATGACCTTTGGCAACTACGTGCTCTTCAACCTGCTGGTAGCCATCCTGGTGGAGGGTTTCCAGGCCGAGGTGAGGGGGCTTCCAGGGGAGGTAAGGGGGCTTCCAAGGGAGTGAGGGGTTCCAGCGGAGGTGAGGGGCTTCCAGGGAAGGCGGTGGGAACCAGGAGTGTGGGGCAGACTCCCCCTAGTATCCTCGCCCTGCTCGGCTTTTCTGTCCACGCCCACCCTTTGTGGGCCTGACCTTTCCATCCGGGGTCACTCCCCACGGGGAGCCTCACGTGTGCTGTGTGCTCGGTGGGCACAGGGTGATGCCACCAGGTCCGATACAGATGAAGACAAGACATCTAGCCACTTGGAGGAGGACTTGGACAAGTTCCGAGACCTCAGGGCCACAGGTGCGCATGTGGATGGGGGGCAGGGATGGGGCGGAGGGGATGCTGCCTCTAGGGTCTGGGCACAGCTGGGACTCCGGAGGGGGATCCTAGGCAGACAGGCGCTCCTTCCTGGGAGCCCTGCAGGCTCGAGTGGCCTCCCCTCTCCCCCCTCCCCTAGAGATGAAGATGTACTCGCTGGCAGTGACGCCCAACGGGCACCTGGAGGGCCGGGGCAGCCTGCCCCCTCCCCTTATCATGCACACGGCCGCCACGCCCATGCCCACCCCCAGGAGCTCCCCACACCTGGACGCGGCCCCTGGCCCCCTGGACTCTCGCCGTGGCAGCAGCAGCTCCATGGACCCTCAGCTAGGAGACCAGAAATCTCTGGTAGGGGACCCTGCCCTGGCCTCAGGGCAACTTCAGGCTCACCCCCCCAACACACAGCTCCTTAGGCCTTTCCCAGAGATGAGTGAGGGTCCCGAATGTGCCCTCCCCACTCACACCCCAGAAATCCCTCAGGCCCAAGTGCTTTGTTTTCTATAAATGGAACTAGAAACCACTGTTCTGATGGGAGGCACATGAATAAGCAAGTAGAATAGCAGGCCAGAAGTTTATCTTCCAATTTGCGCAATGTAAGATAAAAGCTGGCAGAACACAGAATGTACAAGAAGGGAAAACAGAGAAGGATGGTAAAAAGGTGTAAAAGCTGAGTACACGAAACAGGTGACGGAAGCCGGGCAGAGGCTTCTGTGCGTCACAGCCAGCAGCACCCTGTGGAGCTGGGGCCCAGTCTTTCCAGACAAACCCAGGAAGCACCACCCCAGACAAATGCAGCTAGAGCCGGCTCTGTGCATCTCAGAAGGGCCAGAAGGGGTGGATGGAGCAGGACAAGCTAACTTGGGGTGGGGTGGGGGGTGAACCTGGATGAAAGTCCAGGCGAACCGTCAAGAGGGGAAGGGACATCGAGTGTCAGTCGCAGAACAGCTGCAGCCAAGCACATCACAGCTAAGCTGCTAGAGCCCCCAGGAGGAGGATGGGGCTGTTGGGCCAGATTCCAGCTCAGCTCCTGCTGACCCAGAAGGTGAAAACGGCGAAGGGCAGAGAGCATAGGCGCAGCAAAAGTGAAGTCCCGGAGCACAGCCCGGTTTCTCTCCTGAGGCGGCGCCTGGCTTCTCCTTGGAAGTCCAGAGCCTGCCAGCCGGAAGCTGATGAGTGGTCCCTCCGCAGAGATCCAGGTCAGCTGCTGGGCCGTATCTGAGGATCCCTGGCCCATTGATGACCTTCGCCCACACCCTGGTCCTTAAGCTCGCGTGTGAGGCTCAGGGCTCTGACACTTGCTGGCGATGTCTCCAGCTCACCGTTGACCCACTGTGTGCCACAGGCATCTCGCGGAAGGCTCACTGCCACTAGCAGCTCCCCAGCAGGGCTGTCCACTCCTTAGAGGAGAGGCCCTGTTTAGTTTACACATGCATGTTAGTTGCTCAGTCGTGTCCGACTCTTTGTGGCCCCATGGACTGTAGCCCGCCAGGCTACTCTGTCCGTGGGATTCTTCAGGCAAGAATTCTGGAGTGGGTATCCATTTCCTTCTCCGGGGGATCTTCCCAACCCAGGGATCGAACCCAGGTCTGCTGCATTGCAGGCAGATTTTTTACCATCCTACCCACCAAGGAAGCCCATTAAAAGAGATGATCCATGTACGAATGTCACCCATGGGTGTCAGTGGAGATCCCTTTCACCAGAGAAAGGCCTGTGAGCCAGGTGCCCTGAGGCCAGCATGTTGGGGGTGACTTGGGAGGGGTGTGACCTGCTCATTCCTGCCCCCGCCCCACAGTCCAGCCTCCGAAGCTCACCCTGCGCCCCCTGGGGCCCCAACAGCACCTGGAGCAGCCGGCGCTCCAGCTGGAACAGCCTGGGCCGCGCACCCAGCCTCAAGCGCAGGAGCCAGTGTGGGGAGCGCGAGTCACTGCTGTCCGGCGAGGGCAGGGGCAGCGGCAGCACTGACGAGGAGGCCGAGGATGGCCGGCCCGGGGTGGGGGCCTCACCGGGCATGCGTGCCACGCCACTGCGGCGCACCGAGTCCCTGGACCACCGCAGCACGCTGGACCTGCGGCCCCCTCGGCCGGCCACCCTGCTGCCCACCAAGGCCCATGACTGCAATGGGCAGGTGCTGGCCCTGCCCAGCGAGTTCTTCCTGCGCATCGACAGCCACAAGGAGGATCCGGCCGAGTTTGAGGACGACGTGGAGGACGTGAGTGGGGGTGGGCCTCACGTTGGCCCCTTGCTGCCCCCCCCCATTGTGGGGGCAGCGTTCATGGGAGGCCCTGGGGTAGGGAAGGGGGCAGGAAGCAGGACAGGCTGGGCCAGAGCACATCCACGGGGAGCTCTGGAGTGGGATTCGCCCCAGGGTCAGCCCCACCTCTGGCTGAGGGCTGGTTCTGGGCTGGAGTTCTGCAGGGGGAGGGGAAGTGCCTTCTCAGCGGGGCACCCCACTGCCCAGGACTGCTGGGGGCCACCTGAGTGGGGATCTGTCTTAGACCCCAGTGTAGCTCCCTGGCCCGGTGCCTGGGTGGCTGGACAGGGCTGAGCCTGAAGGTGGCAGGGGCTGGGGTTGGTCAGGCTGGGAGGGGCCCTGAACACCTCCCCTCCCTCCCCAGAGCTGCTGCTCGCGACTGCAGAAGGTGCTGGAGCCGCACAAGCCGGAGTGCTGCCGGAGCCGCGAGCCCTGGGCCCTGTACCTCTTCTCCCCGCAGAACAGGTGAGGGGCGCACCTGGGAAAGCTGACTCCGCCCTGGGGGCCCCCTTTGTCCCTACCAGACGGTGAGCTCTGTGGACAGAAGCCAGGGCTTGGCCATGACTGTCCCCAAAACCCCCACCCCTGGCTCCCAGGTTCCGAATCTCCTGCCAAAAGATCATTGCTCACAAGATGTTCGATCACGTCGTCCTCGTCTTCATCTTCCTCAACTGCATCACCATCGCCCTGGAGAGGCCCGACATCGACCCTGGCAGCACCGTGAGGCTCTCTCCTCGCCGGGGAGGGGTGGGTCCCACAGCCACGGCCGCCCCCTCCCATCTTCCTGTCTCCTGCAGGAGCGCCTCTTCCTCAGCGTCTCCAACTACATCTTCACAGCGATCTTCGTGGCAGAGATGATGGTGAAGGTACACCGTGTCCTGGGGGACCCGGGGGTCTGTCCATCTGGCCTTGCGGCTGCGGGCACATATACAGGGCGTACATAGGTCCACCAGTCCGTCGTCTGTACTCACCAGGTGGTGGCCCTGGGCCTCATCTCGGGCGAGCACGCCTACCTGCAGAGCAGCTGGAACATACTGGATGGGGTGCTGGTCCTGGTGTCCCTGGTGGACATCGTCGTGGCCATGGCCTCGGCTGGCGGTGCCAAGATCCTGGGCATCCTGCGTGTGCTGCGCCTGCTGCGGACCCTGCGTCCGCTAAGGTGGACTGGGCCCTGGGGCGGGGCCAAAGGAGGGGATAGAGGCAGGAGGGCGGGCCCACGCGTGGGGTGGGAGAGGGGCCTGGGCTGCAGGGCGGCGAGGTCCTCCTGGTGGCAGCTCCCTTGGGCGCGCCTAGCAGCGCGTTCCTTCTGGCCCTCTTCCAGGGTCATCAGCCGTGCGCCGGGACTCAAGCTGGTGGTGGAGACTCTGATATCGTCCCTCAGGCCCATCGGGAACATCGTCAGCATCTGCTGCGCCTTCTTCATCATCTTCGGCATCCTCGGGGTGCAGGTGCGTGGCCTGGCTGCCTGAGGGACGGTGGGCGGTGGGCAGCAGCGGCGNAGGGGTGCCCCTGGTGACACCAGGACGTTCCCAGGGGATGGGGAGGGACTCCAGGTGCTCTGAAGGGCCGGGGGCGCTGGGGAGGAGGCACTGGCTGGCACTGAGCCATGCCTGCCCACCCACGCAGGTGGAACCAGCTGGACCTGGCCATCGCCCTGCTGTCCATCGTGGGCATCGCGCTGGAGGAGATAGAGACGAGCGCGGCGCTGCCCGTCAACCCCACCATCCTCCGGATCATGCGTGTCCTCCGAATCGCCCGCGGTAGGCCGCCGCCCGCTGAGCCCCCCGCTGCTGGAGGGCCCGCCCCCCACCTCCTGCCTCACCCGCCCCAGTGCACCGCCTGGGGACCGGGCGGTGGGGGATGTGTAGTCCAGGTCAGACGAGCCCCACCCCCCACTAATGCTCGGCTCCCCATCCTAGTCCTGAAGCTGCTCAAGATGGCCACGGGCATGCGGGCCCTGCTGGACACGGTGGTCCAGGCGCTGCCCCAGGTATGTCGGCCGCTTGGCCTGAGTCTGGCTCCCCTGCTCCCAGGGTGGGCATCACAGATGCCCCCAAGAGGACAAGACTGCAGGAGGGCCTCACTCACTGGTCAGGCATCATTCGTTCACGTGGTCTTTCTAGTCTCTAGACAAATGCAATTATCAAGCCCCTCCCCGCCACCTACAGGGAGTAATGGGCTGCTGAGCTGTGCTGTGAGGGGGCGGCCCACCTGCTTTGAGGTCTCACTCTAGTCTCTCTGGGGAAGACCAGGGCCCACCGCTCGGTGCAGTTCTGCGCTCAGTGGGCTTTGAGCAGAGGGCAGAGCCTGTGTGGCTGCAGTGGGCTTGTCGAGTTTGGAAGACCACACCCAGGGCTCAGGTGTTGGCCAGAGGCCTGTCTCTCCTGAAGCCAGCTCAGGCCCTGTCCTCACATCCTGTGTCCACAGCGCCAACCCTGACCCTTTGTGGCTTCTTGAGTTGAAAGTCTCATTGCCCCATCTGTGTAGTATTCAGCCCCTGCGCCAGTCCACCTGGGCATCGATGTGGCCATCTGACCGTGACTCCAGCCCTCTCAACACACCATCCAGCCATCCATTCAGACAGTTGTCTGTCCCCCATCTACCAGATGCCCAGCTGTCCATCATCCAGCCCTCCTGGCCACTGGCCACCAGCCCAGCATATATCTGTCCACCCAGCTGCCTCCCCAGCCGTCCACACCCTGCATCTTCAGCTGGCCNTCCATTCAGACAGTTGTCTGTCCCCCATCTACCAGATGCCCAGCTGTCCATCATCCAGCCCTCCTGGCCACTGGCCACCAGCCCAGCATATATCTGTCCACCCAGCTGCCTCCCCAGCCGTCCACACCCTGCATCTTCAGCTGGCCTCCTCTGGTCCCCAGCAGCCTTCCTCAGCCCGGAGTTAACACCCTTAGTGCTCCTGTGCAGCTAACCACTGTCTGAGAGTGGCTGGATGGTGGGAGTGCGGGGGGAGCCCAGGCCCCAGCCACCCCTGGTGCGATGCCTCTGGGGGCTGGTGAAGAGGGGGACCAGCCACATCAGAGTCAGGAAGGTGTGGAGGAGGGACGGCAAGTTCATGGAAGAGCCGCGGGCAGGGGTCGGGCAAGACCTGGCAGCCTGCAGAGCTTCCCCCTTTACCTCCCCGTGGGGACCCTGAGGCTAGAGTCCACCCAAGCCGCTGGGAGGCGCTCGGGAGCAGAGGAACTGGATGCAGCCCACCTCCCCCCGCCCCCCGCCCGTGGGTGCAGGGCCGGGGTGAGAGCCAAGGAGGGGCCCTGGGCACCAGGCAGCCCTGGGCCCACAAGAGCCTCGAGGCCAGGAGGCCTGGAGCAAGAACAGGGCTCAAGGCAGGCCAGGGAACTGCCGGGCAGGTCGCGGGTGGGGGACGGGGCGGGCTGAGCCCCCTGACCTCGCTCCACTTCTCTCCCGTGTAGGTAGGGAACCTCGGCCTGCTTTTCATGCTCCTGTTTTTTATCTATGCTGCCCTGGGAGTGGAGCTGTTTGGGAGGCTAGGTGAGTGCGGCAGCGCGGTGTCCCACCCCCCAGACTCGCCTGGGAGGCACAGCTTCACGCATGCGCATGCGTTCAGGCGCTGGCCCGGCCCCTGCCCCCACGGCCCTTCACCGTGAGGTAACTGGATGCGGTGCATGCAGACGCGCTATGCAGACTTGCACACGTGTTAACACCCAGGCTAGGCCAACAGAGCTGTACACGAGTGTGAGGGCATGCGCCCACACAGGTGTGGCCCCCAGGCTACCGGCCCCAGGGTCGTGCTGCAGCCAGCTCTTCCTATCACCCAGGGTCTCCTCAGACCTCCCCGGCGTGCGGCTCCGGCCAGTCTGGGTAGGGGCCTGTGGGGACCTTTCGTGGTGGCCCAGGTCCTGTGGGAGCCCCCTCCCACTGGATGTCACTGAACGAACGCTCAGTGGGTTCCGGGAGCCACCAGTGGGCCTGTGTGGGAGGGGGTCGAGGTGGCTGTCACCTTTCAGGGTCTGCCCAGACCCCGAAGTTGGTGCCCCGACCCTGGACCTGGCGACTCCCAGGCCTGACCCAGCATCTAGGGCTCTCGTGCCAGGGCCGCCCGGTCATTCTGCAGAGCAGGGGACTTGCTGGGCCACCACCCTGCACCCCGAGGAGCATGGCTTTCTCCCGGGTGAGGACAGGCCCATGTGTGCCCTGACCCCGTGGGGGTGGGCTGACCCAGTCGCTCCCGGCAGAATGCAGTGAGGACAACCCCTGCGAGGGCCTGAGCAGACACGCCACCTTCTCTAACTTCGGCATGGCCTTTCTCACGCTGTTCCGCGTGTCCACCGGGGACAACTGGAACGGGATCATGAAGGTACAGGCTGGCGCGGTGGGCGGGACGATGGGAGCCCCCGGAGTCGGGGGCTGCAGGCAGAGGTGGGAGCCTGCCCGCTGCCCTCTGCCCGCAGGACACGCTGCGAGAGTGCGCCCGCGAGGACAAGCACTGCCTCACCTACCTGCCGGCCATCTCGCCCATCTACTTCGTCACCTTCGTGCTGGTGGCCCAGTTCGTGCTGGTCAACGTGGTTGTGGCCGTGCTCATGAAGCATCTGGAGGAGAGCAACAAGGAGGCCCGCGAGGACGCCGAGCTGGACGCAGAGCTCGAGATGGAGATGGCGCAGGGGTCCCCCGCCCGTCCCAGGCCCAAGGCCCCTCAGAGCCCCGGCGCCTCGCCCGACTCCCCCAACGTGCTGGTCGTGCGCAAGGTGTCGGTGTCCAGGATGCTTTCGCTGCCCAACGACAGCTACATGTTCCGGCCCGTGGCACCTGCGGCAGCCGCTCACCCTCACCCGCTACAGGAGGTGGAGATGGAGACCTACGCGGGCGCCTCGGGTACAG
>SJYV01047353.1:496074-542338 GCA_006410875.1 Neotragus pygmaeus
TTGTCGGGCGGGGCCGCTTGGGGTGGATACACTTTTCTGGCCTTTTCCTGCCGCAGGCCGGGTCACCGTTGCCCACTCGCCGCCTGTGGAGCCCTGCGCCTCCCTCCAGGTACCGTCCGCCGTGTCCTCCCCGTCCAGGGGCGGCGACACCCTCCGTGCCCTGCCCCCACGGGGTGCAGCCCGCTCGCCTAGTGTCAGCCGGCTTCTCTGCAGACAGGTAGGAGGCGCTTTCGGGTCCTCAACTGAGCCCTGGGGTTTCTGGGATTCTCTCCCCATTTGAAGCGTGAGACGTGGGCGCTGGGCCCTTGGAGTGTGTAATGACCACACCCGGCCACGGGGACCCACGGCCCGTTAAACAGCAGCCTAAGCCCACCAGCCTCCCCCCTCCCCAGAAACCGTGTCCTCGAGCCTGGCTGCAGCTAGAGATCAGATCCCCTCCGGCCTGAGCCTTTGGTCCCCCTCCCTTCCCCCTCCCTGCTTGGGGAAGCAAGCTGGTCTAGTACCACAGTCAAGTGGCAGCTGCAGCCGCAGTCTGTGCCCCTCAGGGTTTCCAGGGCCCTGGGCAGGTTCTGCCCACAGGAGCTTGGCCTCCAGTCCTCCTCACATGACCAGAATTGGTGAGGACCCCTCTGCTCCAGTTGCAGGGCAAGTGCGTCCACACCAGCATCTTGCAGCCTCATCTCACCCTGGCCCATAGTCTTGGGGGTCACAAGGTCACCTGGCCTGGAGTAGGGAGGGGGTCCCTCTGGCTGGTCTCACCTGACTCCCTGCCTTTGCAGGAGGCCGTGCTCACGGAGTCCCTGGAAGGGCATGTCAGTGGCACTGGGGACAGCAGCCCATCCTGGGGAGAGCCTGGCGGGAAGACCCCCGTGAGACAGGCATCCCGGGGGCCCTCCTTGCGGTCCCCACCCCAGTCCCCTCGGCCCTCCAGCATCCGCACCCGCAAGCACACTTCTGGACAGCACTGCATCTCCAGCCAGCCGCTGGCCCCAGGTGGGGAGGAGTCCGAAGCCCCAGACCCGGCCGACGAGGAGGTCAGCCACATCACCAGCTCTGCCCGCAGCCCTTCAGCCTCGCCCACTGCCTGTGGGATCGTGGGCGGCGAGCCAGACCTGCACAGGCTCTACAGCGTGGACGCCCGGGGCTTCCTGGACCAGCCGGGCCGGGTGGACGAGCAGAGGCGGCCCTCGGGGGAGCCGGGCGTTGGGGACAGCCGTCCAGAGGCCGGGGAGGCAAAGCCCCGGGTCCTGGAGGCCGAGCTGGCCCTGGGAGCACGCAGGAAGAAGAAGATGAGCCCCCCCTGCATCTCCATAGAGCCCCCTGCGGAGGATGAGGGTGCGGCCAGGGCCCCTGCGGCAGAGGGCGGCAGCACCACCTTGCGGCGGCGAACCCCATCCTGCGAGGCTGTGCCCCACAGAGACCCCCTGGAGCCCGCAGACGGCGCAGGGCTGGACACAGCTGCCAAGGGGGAGCGGTGGGGCCAGGCTCCCTGCCGCACAGAACACCTGACCGTCCCGAACTTCACCTTTGAGCCGTTGGACGTGGGAGGCCCCGGTGGGGACCTGTTCGCAGATGGGGGCCACGGGGCTGCCCCAGAACCCAGACCCTCCTCCTCAGGCGCTGTGGCCACTCCAGAACCCCGGGAGACGGAGTCCCCAGTGCCCTCAGGAGACCCCCCAGAGGAGGGGCGGGGGGTGCACCTCACTGTCCCGGAGAGCCCACTGAAGAGAGCGTCCCCCCCGGCTGTGCCAGTCCTGGGTGACGACGTGGATGAGCCTGTGTAGCTCGGGTGCAGTACCCACAGGCTTTGGCACGGGGGTTGGGGTGCGCCCAGCAGGGTGGCAGCCAGGACAGGGCTGTGTGTGGATCCTGGCTCGGGCCCCCCAAGGGCAGAGGAGCCAGAAGGATGTCAGCACAGGGAGAGGGAGGCCCATGCCATTCTGGGCACATGGAGCAGCGGGCACCGACAGCCAGAGGCCTCCGCCATGTCGATTCAGGTTTGGGGCTTCTCAGTGTGCCAAGGTGGTCCCTGGCCGTGTTGGCAGCCCGCCCAGGAGTCCCAGGGACAAGGACCAGAAACCGACCAGGAGGAGGAAGGCAGAGGCCGCCCAGCAGAGCCCCATGCTCACGTCCACTTCTTTTTATAGGGAACACGCTTGGGGCCACCCGCGCCCTCTGGTGGCGGCTTCCTGCCAAAGGCCGCCGTGGCCATGCTTTCCATCACTCACAGTCCCGAGTCCTCATCCGTATCTCCACCACTTATCGCTGTCTCATCTCCCCTCCACACCCACTCCCCACCATTCCAACCCCTCAGGATTCCAGAGAGCACCTTGACTCTGGTCCCTGGGAAATGACCGGTCGCCAGGGAGTGGGGACCGTGCAATAAGACCCCCACTGCCCATGGGGCCTGGATCAAGACTTTAAGCTGATGGCCCCATCGTTTCACTTTCTTTTATAAAGTCAGGTTAAACGTTTGCAATAATCCAATGCGGAAAACTCGGCTTCTCAAGTCAAGGGAAGGGAGGGGAGGGGGGTTGCAAAGCAGAGCGGAATAAATATTNGACTTTAAGCTGATGGCCCCATCGTTTCACTTTCTTTTATAAAGTCAGGTTAAACGTTTGCAATAATCCAATGCGGAAAACTCGGCTTCTCAAGTCAAGGGAAGGGAGGGGAGGGGGGTTGCAAAGCAGAGCGGAATAAATATTAACTTATTTAAGAAACACGTTGGATTTCCACCACCAGAATTGGTACCCCCTTCCCCCATGGGAGGGTGGCCAACCTGTGGCTTTAGCAAGGGCAGACCTGGGTGGTGCCACCACCAGCAGCACTACAGGGCTCCACAAAGCCCCCCTGCCCCCCTGTAGGTCCTCGCCACTCCCCAGTTTCCCTCACCACACTCCCTGGCAGATCTCGGATAGAAAGTTGTGCTGGGAAAAAGCCAGAACCACGTGGCTTCATTAACACACTAGAGTCTGATCCGACCGGGAAGAAGATTTTGCCAGGGCTCCCAGCAGGGGTGGAAGCCGGGTCGTGGGCCCCTGTGAGAGAGCTTCCCAGCTGGGCAGTCGCTTGGGGCTGCAGGAAGCACTGCTCCCCGGCCTGCTGTCTCTCTACCTGTGTCCCTGCCTGAAGGCTCTGACCCCAGACCTGCCCCACAATCTGCTGGCCTCAGCTGCAGCCCCAGTGCGAGAGCCGCTCCCCCATGACCCCTTCCCCCGAGAGCAGGAACAGAGGGGGAGCCGGGTCAGCTTAGAACTTGTGGTCCTCCGGGGTGGACTGTGGCTGTGACCATGGTATGGGGCTGTACCCCATGCAGGATTGGCTCCCTGATAGCATGCAGGCCCTGCCCTAAACTCAGCAAAGCAGGTGCCCACGGCAGCAGGATAGCGTCTGCCTCCGGGCTGGTCCAGGTGGTAGGAGGTGCCATCTGGGACTTGCCTGGCTGAGGCCGGGACTTATTTGCTCTGATCCAGGTGGGCAGCGNATAGCATGCAGGCCCTGCCCTAAACTCAGCAAAGCAGGTGCCCACGGCAGCAGGATAGCGTCTGCCTCCGGGCTGGTCCAGGTGGTAGGAGGTGCCATCTGGGACTTGCCTGGCTGAGGCCGGGACTTATTTGCTCTGATCCAGGTGGGCAGCGAGTCTCCAGTATGAGGAACCGTGGGCTGCAGACGTCCCCTCCCCCGCTTCCACACCTGCCTGGCCTCACCCGCCTGGCCCCGCCCAGCGCCCGGAGGCGGTAGGGGCTCCTTCTGGTGGAGTCTCGAAGAACTGCAGGACTCCGGAGAGCAAGCAGCCCCCCAAGTTAGGCAGAGTGGGTGGGCAGAGGTGGATCTGGGGTGCTAGGGTCTGTGATCCTCCTGCCTATGATGTTGGCCTCAGTTTCCACAAGGAGAAGACTCTGAGCTGGGTCGGACCCAGGGCTGCTGCAGTAGTTCTTGCCCCAGGCCCCGGCAGTGGCCCCTACTCTCTGTGCCAAGGATGGGTCGTGGGTCAAGGGTTAGAGAACAGGAGGGTGGGACAGTTGACCAGGCTGTGTGCAGAAGCAGGGACGCGGACCACAGTCCTCACCCAGCTCACCTGGGTGACGTATTGGCCCCTGGGGAACAAAGGTTCTCCAGGTCACCTTGGTGACAGGGTGGGGTGAGGACCAGGGTGCCAGGGAGTCCTCATCCTCCGCCGAGAGTCTGGGGTCACCTGGCAGGCCTCCCAGGGGCTGCCTGGAGGGCTGGGTAGTCCGGATTGTTAGCACAGGGCCGTGGAGCGGGTACAGGCTATAGGGTATGATAATCTGATTCTTGACTCATTGCTGGATACCTGGGGCCCCAAGAATCATCTCAATGACTGTGTTGCTTTACCTGTTGTGAAAGGTACTTTTAACCTCACCAAAAAGACAAGCCAGTGTGCAGAGAGTGGACCTGGGCTTGAGGGGCAGGGCGAGGCCACCCCCAAGCCAGGTGGGTGCCCAGGGATGGGGGACCCACGGAGACGGTGGCTGCACCCAGCTGGGCCCGGGGACTCTCCCCTCCCTCGGCGACACCCGCAGCCAGAGACAGGCAGGACCATGTCTGCTCTCCATGCTCTTTAATAAGTGGTCCAGGTGGTGGGAGGTGCCATCTGGGACTTGCCTGGCTGAGGCCGGGACCTATTTGCTCTGATCCAGGTGGGCAGCGAGTCTCCAGTATGAGGAACCGTGGGCTGCAGACGTCCCCTCCCCCGCTTCCACACCTGCCTGGCCTCACCCGCCTGGCCCCGCCCAGCGCCCGGAGGCGGTAGGGGCTCCTTCTGGTGGAGTCTCGAAGAACTGCAGGACTCCGGAGAGCAAGCAGCCCCCCAAGTTAGGCAGAGTGGGTGGGCAGAGGTGGATCTGGGGTGCTAGGGTCTGTGATCCTCCTGCCTATGATGTTGGCCTCAGTTTCCACAAGGAGAAGACTCTGAGCTGGGTCGGACCCAGGGCTGCTGCAGTAGTTCTTGCCCCAGGCCCCGGCAGTGGCCCCTACTCTCTGTGCCAAGGATGGGTCGTGGGTCAAGGGTTAGAGAACAGGAGGGTGGGACAGTTGACCAGGCTGTGTGCAGAAGCAGGGACGCGGACCACAGTCCTCACCCAGCTCACCTGGGTGACGTATTGGCCCCTGGGGAACAAAGGTTCTCCAGGTCACCTTGGTGACAGGGTGGGGTGAGGACCAGGGTGCCAGGGAGTCCTCATCCTCCGCCGAGAGTCTGGGGTCACCTGGCAGGCCTCCCAGGGGCTGCCTGGAGGGCTGGGTAGTCCGGATTGTTAGCACAGGGCCGTGGAGCGGGTACAGGCTATAGGGTATGATAATCTGATTCTTGACTCATTGCTGGATACCTGGGGCCCCAAGAATCATCTCAATGACTGTGTTGCTTTACCTGTTGTGAAAGGTACTTTTAACCTCACCAAAAAGACAAGCCAGTGTGCAGAGAGTGGACCTGGGCTTGAGGGGCAGGGCGAGGCCACCCCCAAGCCAGGTGGGTGCCCAGGGATGGGGGACCCACGGAGACGGTGGCTGCACCCAGCTGGGCCCGGGGACTCTCCCCTCCCTCGGCGACACCCGCAGCCAGAGACAGGCAGGACCATGTCTGCTCTCCATGCTCTTTAATAAGTGGTCCAGGTGGTGGGAGGTGCCATCTGGGACTTGCCTGGCTGAGGCCGGGACCTATTTGCTCTGATCCAGGTGGGCAGCGAGTCTCCAGTATGAGGAACTGTGGGCTGCAGACGTCCCCTCCCCCGCTTCCACACCTGCCTGGCGCCCTGAGCTGAGTGGGGAGGGGGCTGGGGCAGGAGCTCAGGGCAGAGAGGGGTCAGCAGAGAGGGGTCAGCTGGGAGGGGGGTCATCGGGCGTGGGCATTGGGGCAGGGGGCCGGAGAAGGTGGGGGAAGCTTGCCTCCTTGGCCAGAAGCAGTGGTGAGGGGACAGAGGGGGCCAGCTCCTCCGCTGACCGAGGGGGCAGCCTGGGGACCAGNAGACATCGCACCTCCCCCCACCCACGATGCATACCAGCTCGTGTCCTGAGCCGGGGCCTGGGGAAGCAAGGTAAGGGGCCATCAGGGACCCAGACAATGACCTTCCCAGGCAAAGTTGTTCAGAAGCGGGGAGGGCCCTGCCCCCAGGATGGGTGGACCCTGGGTGCAGAAACAGGTCCTGGGATCCTCAGGGCACTGCGTGGGGTGTGGACTCACCCGGGGTCACGGGCACGGAGCGCCCCAGGCAGGGGAGGGTCATGACCAGCAGCCACAGCATCTGCAGGCGGTCTTGAGGGGCGGCTGGACCTCCAGCACCAACTTCGGGAAGGGCAGCCTGAGGCTCCGGCTGGTCTGGACAGGAGGGTGGCCTCCTCTGAGCTGCTTCCACGTCTCTGCCCCCGGAGGCCCCAGGGCCCCATTTATCCCTCTCACACAGGACATGGGCGCAGGGCTCTGTGCTGTGGCCAGGTTGGTCCTCTACCCGTGGCGGCCAGGGACCGGGGCCGGTTCAACTCAGCCTCCTCTGGCAGAGGGTCGGGGTGGGGGCCCAGGCAGGGGGGGTCCCATTGGGAGGGACACTCAGTGGGCAGGGAGGAGGGAGACGACTGAGGGGCACTGGTCGGCTGCCGCCCTAGGGGGGTTCCTTAATCGGAGGCGGGGTGGTGAGGCCAGGGCCCTGCTCTTCTGGGTACCGGCCACCCCCAGGGACCAAGGGCTGCTCCCCAGCCTGGAGCCCAGCGCCTGGGCTGATGACCCTCCTGAGGTCTCTCCCAGACCCTGAGGACTCAGTTACTGACTCCCGTGGAAGCTCCAGATCCAGGACAGAGGAGTGTTCCAGTACCGAGAGTGTGGGCCGGGCGCCCACGGGAACGCTGGGACCCGGGCATCTCCGGGGGCATGTGGTCTCAGTGCTGCCCTGACCACAGCCTCTGAGGGCAGGATGGGTCTCGGGGCGCAGCGGGGGGAGGTCAGCTCAGGGCCTGTCTGTTGCAGGTTTGAGGTCAGGAGAGAATCACAGGATGAGGGGTGAGGGTTTCCCTGGGCCCCTCCGAGGTCCAGGTTCCCAGCCCCCTGGGAGCTAGCACCCCTCTGCCTGGACCCACTTGCGAGGTATCTTGTAGGAGAGCCTGGGGTCCAGAGGGACCCCTGTGTGTGGGGAGGTGCGTGCATTTGAGAGAAGTCAGCCAGACTGAGGAGAGCCAGAGGTGTTTCCCCCAATTCTCCAGGGAGCCCGGGACCCCTGTGTGGCCTGAGTGATGTTCCCTGCATTCCTGTGTTAAAGCCCCGGCCCCCATTCCTCAGGATGTGACTGTATTTGGAGAGGGGGTCATTAGAGAGGTCGTCAGGGGGACGGTCTAATCAACATGGCCGGTGTCCTTAGGAGAAGGACACAGACACGCATGGGGAGACCTCGGAGGACCCGGGGAGAAGGTGCCGTGTGCGGGCCGAGGACAGAGGTCCCCGGAGGACCAGACTTGCCCCAGCAAGTCTCCACGTCCAGCACCGGGACTGGGAGGAGACACTTCCGCCTGGTCTGCAGAGCTTTGCCCAGCCTGGGTTGCCTCGCAGCCGAGCCCAGGATCCCCGGGCCTGGGAGGAGGGAGATGCTGGGCTCTCGCCTGCAGGCTCTTCTCTGCTCAAGCAGGTTTTCAGCAGGGAGGGCCGGGGGAGGGCAGCAAGGCGTAGGGTTGGGGGAGTGCTGCGTTCGTTTCAGATGTACAGCAAAGCGACTCAGTCACACACATACACACATTTTTTTTTTGTATTCTTCATTATACATTATTAAAAGACGTTGAATATAATTCCCTGTGCCATACAGGAGGTCCTTATAACAATCAAGTGGATCTGTTAATCCCAGACTCATAATTCAACCCTCCCTTCCCTCGTCCTCTTCGGTCACCATAAGTTTGTTTTCCATGCCTGTGAGTGTGTCTGTTTTATAAATAAGTTCATTTGAATCATATTCTAGATTCCATATAAAAGTGATATTATATGATATTTGTCTTTTTCTAACATGTCACTTAGGATGATATCTCTAGACCCATTTATGTTGCTGCAGATGGCATTATTTTACTCTTTTTCATGCTTGAGTAATATTTCATCGTGTATATGTACCACATCTTTATCCAGTCATCTGTTCATGGACGTTTAGTTTGCTTCCAAGTCTTCGCTATTGTTAGTGCTGCTATGAACATTGGGGTGCATGTATTTTTTCAAACTCGAATTTTGTCTGGACATATACCCAGGAGTGGGGTTGCTAGGTCATATGGTAGCTCTGGGGCTTCCCAGGTGGCTTAGTGGTAAAGAACCCACCTGCTCTTGGCAGGAGACACAAGGGATGCGGGTTCAATCCCTGGGTTGGGAAGATCGCCTGGAGAAGGGCATGGCAACTATTCTTGCCTGGAGAATCTCCATGGACAGAGGAGCCTGGCAGGCTGCAGTCCATGGGGTCGCAAAGAGTCGGACGTGACTAGAGCGACCTAGCACACGTGCATGGTGGCAGCTCTGTTTTTAGTTTTTAAGGAACCTCCATACTGTCTTCCACAGTTGCTGACCAGCTTGGCTCCCCTTCCCTTCACAGCCTCCCTAGCACACACTATTGTAGACTTCATCATGATGGCCATCAGCCAGGCGTCTCTGCCCTGCACACACTGCGCACGCTGCAGAAGAGCCCACCTCCCTGTCTGAGGCCCACGCCCACGCCCTCACCACTTCGAGCACTGCTTCACCTGCATGGTGTTTCCAGTGGGTGACCCCGCGACTCACCCCCGACTGCGGTGACACCAGCATTGCGGCCTTCGGCGTCTGCCTGCCTGCCTGCCTGCCTGGGTGGCGACAGGGCCCCCCCAACCCAGTCATTCATCTCAAGCAGAAGGGCTTTCATGTCGTGTTCAGATGCTTCCTACATGAACATAAACAGTGTTTCCATTTGAATCAATTGCTGGCCCGCTTTTACCACCTCCCCTTCCCACCCCGAGGGACAAGGGCCGCGGCCGGCTCCCGAGCCGCCCTGCAGGGCAGAGGGACCTGCCATCAGCCCTAGAACATCTGCTCCCTGCTTCTGCCAACTCCAGGCACCGTCTCCTCAGTGTTCACCCATCTGGGGTGCAAACGGCCCCTTCCAGATGCTCTCAAAAGGGCTTCCCGGGGACTTGGCGGGGGACCAGCTTTCAACTTTTCATCTCTTATTCTATAACCTGCCCCCTCAGTACTTGTGGTCTCTCAGGCTGAGGTTCCTGGCCTGTTCCCAGCAGCATGTGGCAGCACGTGGCCTGGGTTTGGCGCCACCGCTCCCCATCACTGTCCGTCCTCACCTGGTCCTCAACCTGAAAGCACCTCAAACTCCCGTTCTTCAGCATAAATCCCATCCAGACAACGGGAAGCAGCTCAAAACTTGGCTCTTGTCAAACACTCCCGGTAAGACCAGGGGCACGCGACCCATCTTCCTCTCCATCCTTGAGGACGGAGCCCCGCGTAAGCCACTCCATCCACAGGTGGAGACTCGTCCCAGCAGAAAGCCTCACGCCTGGCCCTGCCATCGGTGTGGCTTCACAGCAGGACCGAGGTCAGGTGGGTCCACCCACCGACGGCTCCCTAGTCCCTCTGGAGGGATGTCACAGAATGATATGTTCTCCTGACTCCAGAAGAGCCTTGGCAGAGAAGGCTCCTGAACCCACAGTGGGAAGCCTCTCCACACCTGTGTCACCAGCCCCTGTCCCTTCCCTGCCAGGATTCCCTCCCTTTCCACAGGGAGCCTCCCTTAAATCTTCATCTCAGAGCAGAACCGAAGGCAAAACAGCAGGCGGCACCCACGGGGCGGGGGATCCTGACTGTGTCTAACAGTCTGAGGAGTCACAGTTCATTTGAAAAATCAGTAGTTGTATCAGATGATCCCACAGTAACTGCAGATGCAAGTTGACAGGCAAGTAATCTTTCAGAGTGGCGAAGACGACGGTTTAGAAGCAAGCGAACATCCATTTGAGGAAGAGGGCAACACAAGCTTATTCTCAGAAACACCACATCCCAGACCTTTGAATCAATTACAGTAAAGCTCAATAAAAGGCAAATGTCCCAAGAGATACACTCAGCAAAGGAAATCAAATCTCATCATCAAGGCCACTCTTATCTTTTTAAAAGAGATGCCATCAAAGAGAATGACCCAGAATTAACAATCTAGATGCTGTCCAGATGGCCGATTCGGGGCACGTGAGACAGGAGACAAACGGCCGATCAACATCTTCTCTTATTGGGGTAACGCACAGATGTCTGTTATAGAAGAATAAGGGGAGAAGGCAGAGAAATGCTGGGACAATGTAAATTAGTAAGTTAAGGAGGCAGAAGCCAGTCTGAGGACGTCAGTGATTATATGGCATCAAGGCGGTGAGCTCACCAGTTCACACACCAGCATGGAAGGAGGGCATTGGAAATACCCCAGACACAGACCATTCACGAGAGTGGGACCACAGAGAGTGTGGGATGGAAAAGACGCAACAGGCAAACCCCTGCCAAAGGGGAACGCGGGCCACAGACAGAACCTCAGGGACACGCTGGATTGCATCAAAACCAGAAACCTATGTTCCTCCAAAGACACTCCCAAGAAAATGGGGTGAGGAGTCCCAGGGAGAAAATAATCGCAAAGCATAAAGTACTTGTATCCAAAAAAGATAAAGAATTCCCCAGACACCATCCTGAGAAACAAAAACATGTTGAATCCTGCCCCAAGGCCACTGGTTCAAGGCCTTGTCCCAAGGTCACGTCCCAAGGCCACAGAAGTGGAGCTCAGAGCCAAGGTCACCTCTGAAGCTGACTGAGCGCCTTTGTAGCCACTGCCAAAAGACCACCCCCTGCCCCCAATCATCACTAGCAAATTTCAAANCCAAGGCCACTGGTTCAAGGCCTTGTCCCAAGGTCACGTCCCAAGGCCACAGAAGTGGAGCTCAGAGCCAAGGTCACCTCTGAAGCTGACTGAGTGCCTTTGTAGCCACTGCCAAAAGACCACCCCCCGCCCCCAATCATCACTAGCAGATTTCCTCATCCCAAATTAGGCAAAGGTGCCTCCCCCAGTAGTCAACCTACAGTGCCCCAAATAAAAAGTGTTAGTCGCTCACCTGCGTCTGACTCTTTGTGACCCCATGGATTGCAGCCTGCCAGGCTCCTCTGTCCATGGGATTCTCCAGGCAAGAACACTGGAGTGGGTTGCCATGTCCTTCTCCAGGGGATCTTCCTGATCCAGGGATCGAACCCGGGTCTCCTTCATTGCAGGCAGATTCTTTACTACCTGAACTTAACCAATTACCTAATGCCAATCTTCCAGCAGGAATTTTCTCTGTCTTGAGGCTGTAAAAAATGGCTACTAACCATGAAAACTGTCGACTCTCCCTGGCCTGTGAGGAGGTCGGCCTGCTGTGCTCACAGCACCTGCATTATCTCTGCTTTTTGTTCTTAATGAGCTCCCTCCCTACTGCAGTACTCTGTGTCTGGAAATTGTCCTCCAAGCTGCGGTCGGACTGCCCCAACAAAGCCCAAGTAGAGAAAGGGTTTACGAGAGAAGCTGGGAAGGTGCCTAGGAAGCACATGAAAACCCACAGCAGTCAGACTGCGTCATTAGCAAAATGCAGGTGAAAATAACCGCTAACCTGTGAAAATGGCATTTCAAGGCCAATGACAAAGTCAAGGGCTACAGAGCAAAACGCAGGCTTTCCGAGAAGAAGAGAAATGGACACACATTCCCACGAAAACCAGCGTGAAATATTGGCCTGGTACGTACTCACCAGAGACCTGGAACAGCACCAATGTCCTGAGCAGGTACATTCAGGTTGAAAAAAAAAAAAGGAAAGAAAGTTCAAATAAAAATAAACAGGTAGGTGACTTCCATGGTAGTCCAGTGGTTAAGACTACAAGGTGCCAAAGCAGGGGGCACAGGTTCGATCCCCGGTTGAGGGACTAAGATCCCGCATGCGGTGCAGCCAATACGCTAATTAAGTAAACAACACGGAACCGAACAGCGGTGCATTCACGCAGCAGAGAGTGTTGGACGCCACAGCGGTGCATTCACGCAGCAGAGAGTGTTGGACGCCGGAAGCAACCGGAGGCCAGAGACTGAGGCTGAGAGCCGGGCGGGGAGGGGGCAGCAGGAAAGGGCACACGGGGAGTTTTGGAGCTGTTGGGACAGCCACGCCCTCCCCCTGAGGACCACAGCCCAGCAGAGCTGTATCAGCGGGGCTGCAGCTCCCGGCCTTGGGCAGCCAGCGGCACGCGCCTTTTCCCTCTGGGAACCACCTGCTCCCAGTGGTGGTGGTCTCCACCCACTGTCCAGCCTCGTCGGAGGCTGCCCACCATGGTGTCAGGCCCTCCAGTCTCGTGGGGTCTTTCCCTGGGGCTTCAAGGTGCCCACGGGAGCCCTCCGAGCTGGGGAGGGCCTCACTCTGCCCGTTGGGGGAGCCGTGTGCCCGCTACATAGAGGGGACCGCTCCCTACCCCATGTGCCCCGCCCCGTCTCAGCCCTGACCCCTTGGAACGCCCCGAGCCTCAGGCCTAAAGTCCCCAGGACACATGCTGGGAACTTCCTGCCCCCAGGACCCAGGCCTGGACACAGGCGTGTGGGGGCACCCTAGTATCTCCAGGGGGACCTCGCCGGGGCTGGGAGCCCACCCACTGCTAGACCCCAGGCTTGTAGATGCTACAGGAAGGGGCAGAATGCACGTGTCCCTGGGCGCCTCCAGGCCCCAGGCAGAAGTGACTTTCCAGGCTGAGTATCAGCCTCAGGGAGAGAAACGGGGACAGGCAAAAGGGCTCCTGGGTCAGTCCCTGGGGCGATCCTCCACCGGTGCTGGCAGCTCTGATCTCACCCTGAAATGGACAGGGTGGGATCAGGGCCACGCCTTCTCTTACTGGGTTAAAGCCCCTCCTAAGATCTTCACGACCCAGATAATCACAATGGTGTGATAACTCACCTAGAGCCCAATATTCTGGAATGCGAAGTCAAGTGAGCCTTAGAAACCATCACTACAAACAAAGCTAGTGGAGGTGATGGAATTCCAGTTGAGCTATTTCAAATCCTCAAAGATGATGCTGTGAAAGTGCTGCACTCAATATGCCAGCAAATTTGGAAAACTCAGCAGTGGCCACGGGACGGGAAAAGGTCAGTTTTCATTCCAANGGTAGGGGCGTTCTCTCCTCCGGGCGCGCGCTCGGGGCGAGTCGCGTCCGGGGCGGCCGACGGCGCGCTCGGCTCGGGCCTCGCTGACAGGAGCGCCAAGCCCTCCGCTCCGGCGGAGCGTTTCCGGGGTCACGGTCTGCGCGCGAACCTGTGGCGCGTTCCACCCTGTTAGAGGACGCGCCGCACAAAGAGTGCAAAGCCGCGCGCTGCAGGAGCGCCGGCGCGTTTGGATGTGGCGTGTGATGCCTGGAAACGAAAACAAGCCAGAGCTCTTGCGCCTCCGAGCTCCGCTCGCCGTTGGGGGGAACCCACCGAGTATTCGCGCTTCCTTAACGGGGAGATCTCGTCCCAAGACCGCTTTATACCAATTGCACGGAGGCTGGAGCTGGTAGTTTTCGCGAGTAAGAGGAAGGCGAGGGAATGATTAGCTGGGCTGATGGTAACGGCCTGCAGCTGTCCTTGAATCACACAAGTAACTGATTTGGTTTGTACGATTTGAAAACAAGCTCCGTTCGCAGAGTTACTCCTCTGTTTGCGGAGTTGGCTTTCGTTGGTCTGCTCTTAAGCCCGTGGTCCTCTGTGTTTCTTGCTCCCAAGGAAACTTCCTTTGGACGGAGAACCTGCCCAGCAGCAGGGGGAGAACGATCCCACGTTTGTGCTGACTTGATTTTGGGTGGGTTAGGGGTGAATTCTGCATCGTGCTGCACGTGAGTCTCGCTGGGGGTTCCGGGCTTGCTTTGGAAACAGCTGGGCGTCCAGGGAGGCGTGTCAGGAAAGACCAGGGAAGTGACCCTGGGCTGGAGGGCCTCCTGAGCGCAGGTGAAGCCAGTGCCTTCCTTCTCCTGGCGAGTTTACGTTTGGGTGGGAAAGCTCACCAAGGGCCGCGAGCCTTTATCGGTTTCATCCTGGGCCGACCTCTGGGCTCAAGTACTATTGCCCATTTTACGGGTAAGAAGATTGAAGGGGGAGAGGGAAGCCGTTGGCCTTCACCTGCAGCCAGTAAGTGGCTTCACAGAGAGTGATCTGAGAAGCGTGGATTCAAGCACAGCCCACGCTGGAGAAGGGTGGCTGCAGACTTCAAGGGTCTGCCCTAGACCCGCATCCTGTGCTGCAGGGTGTCTCCAGCAGGTCATAGTTATCCAATCTTTGCCTATTAGTGATTTTGCTGCCCTGAAGACTCTCCTCACACTTAACAGCTCCTTAAGTGCCTCCCTGTCAGCTGGGAAAAGCTGATTCCATTCTAAGTGGGATGCTGAAGGAGTGGTTCCGTGTTGTAATTAAAATGTAGCAAATTGGCTGCTTTCTCCTGGGGAGCGAGATGCGGGCCTCTCTGTGGGCTGGTGCAGGTGTGCGCCTGTGACTCTGCTCTGGCTGCAGCATCTGTCTTTCTGGTGCCCAGTTTGGT
The DNA here is from genome assembly GCA_006410875.1 of Neotragus pygmaeus. NCBI lineage: Eukaryota > Metazoa > Chordata > Mammalia > Artiodactyla > Bovidae > Neotragus > Neotragus pygmaeus. Next base: position 510,622 of record SJYV01047353.1, read on the forward strand.
TGTCACCCCCAAGGATGGGGTTGCAACAGCTCTTGTGGGACACCCCTACCGTTACTTTTTGCACCTGAGACAATCACAGCTGGCACCCCAACAGGGTCTGCTGAGGCGGCTTTGTTCTTTGTCAGCAGAAGAGGTGGCCTGTGGCGGGGTCCTGGCATGCGGTCAGCAGGCATGCAGCACTCAAGATCACCCCACCAGCCTTTTCTACATCTTGGCCCAGCCCTGCTGCTCCAGAGCCCTCGAGTGCCAGCTTGCCCATTCCAGAACCCATGCGCCGCCCAGGCTCCAGGAACCAGTCTTGACGCCTTGCTGAGCGCAGACTCAACAGGAGCCTCGCAGTGCACGGAGAGCCAGGCTGCTGGTCTCTGCCGCTGAGCTTCCGTGTGGGACAGTTTAGAGGTGGCCGCAGCCTGTGCTCTGCCCTGGCCCGTGAGGACATCCGTACATCCCTAAGCCCCCACCGGGGAAGGGGGAGGCGTTCCCATCCGCCCTGGGGATGAGGTGGGGGCGAGTTCTGTTTAGAAGGGTCATGTGAAGTGAAGGGTTTTCAGGATTACTGCCCTCACGTCTAACCAGAGAGGACCTTAAAGACGAAAGCTTACTGGCGCTCCCCTCTGCTCTGCCGGCTCCCCGCCTGAGGGAAGTGACCCCAGCGCCTCCCACTCTGTCCTGTTTGTGGACAGCCTGGTGCTGCAGGCAGTGCCCAGGTGGCCAGCCAACCACAACTAGGACCCAGGGGCACCAGCATGCCCACGTCAGCCTTCGGGCAGCCGCACTTGGGGTCTTCAACTTATATCGCGTGAATGAATGAAAATACCAGATGGGTGTGCACGTGTAGGGAAGGAGACCCCAGACGTGTTCCTGTCCATCAGGTCCACAGATGAGGAGGAGGTGAGCAGGCCAGGACTGGAGGGTTGGGGNAACTTATATCGCGTGAATGAATGAAAATACCAGATGGGTGTGCACGTGTAGGGAAGGAGACCCCAGACGGGTTCCTGTCCATCAGGTCCACAGATGAGGAGGAGGTGAGCAGGCCAGGACTGGAGGGTTGGGGGTGGCAAAGAGAAATTCTGTTTGGGGTGTGGGCTTGTTTGGAATTAAGGCCTTCTTCCTTGGGACTTGATCTTGAGGTTGGGCAGGGTTAGAGCCTTTGAAGAGTGTCCTCAGTGGTCAGAGCCGGNGGAGGTGAGCAGGCCAGGACTGGAGGGTTGGGGGTGGCAAAGAGAAATTCTGTTTGGGGTGTGGGCTTGTTTGGAATTAAGGCCTTCTTCCTTGGGACTTGATCTTGAGGTTGGGCAGGGTTAGAGCCTTTGAAGAGTGTCCTCAGTGGTCAGAGCCGGGAAGCAGCTCCTGTCACCAGGCCTCCTGCTGACCTGACCCTGCTCCCCTGCACAGATGTGGGCACACCAGAGTGGCCACCAGCAGCTGGTGCTGGGACAAGGTTGCCATTTGGCTTGCTGGAGAAGTTGGGGGTCAGCCTGAGCCAAGTGATGGTGGGCCAGGGGCCTCAGTGAGAAGCGGTCTTTCTACCCCTGGGTTTGACTTGAGGCTTCGCCCCCAGTGGGCAGGTTACTTTCTGGGTCTTTTCAGCTCTGCGTTGGTCTTGGTCCCCTGCTTTGGGGCAGGGCCAGCATCTCTGGGAGGCATGGCCAGTTTCTTGTTCTGTCTTTGGTGGAAGTTTTGTGGCTGTGGAAGGCACGGCTTGTTGTCCTAGGAGCCTCCAATTGCTGGGCCTCTCACCTGCCAGAGGTGCGAGGTGGGATGAGCCAGCCACCCAGCAGATGTGCCCGGCTCGGAGACCCTCCCCTCAGTATGGTTAAAGTTGTACTTGTGGAGGTACTTGATTCAGAGTACTCTCCAATTTTCCCATGGACTTGAAGACCAGCAAACACACTTAGGGTCAGATTCCCCAGCAGGTTCTGTGGCCTCTGGGGCTGGGTTCATGTGGGCGGAAGGGCGGCGAGGGCAGTGGGGTTCTGACCTGGGCCCGCGCCTGGTCTGGTTGGCGTGCGGGGTCTGCCACCCTGGGACGTGACCCAACAGCATCAGGGGATGGATCTGTGTGCTGATGGCCTGGCCTTGAGGGTCTGGGGTCCAGAGGTGGGAATGGGGAGGGCATTCAGAAGTGACTGGGGGCCCCAGCAGCCTAGCTTCAGAGCCCACTGCACTTTTTGCTGACTTCCCCAAAGTCCGGGGGACAGGTGGCATGGTGGCGGGTCCTTGGGTGGGGTGTCAGATGAGGAGTGGCGGGGCCGTGGACGGCCTGGTGGTGGGGTTTGCTGGAGGCTGGGCTTATGTGGCCCCTGCCCCTCGTGTGATTGAGCTGCTCTCTGCCCAGGGCTGCCTTCCAGAACACAGGCTCCCCTCCTGGCTGAGCCCGAGCATGGATTCTGGCAGCACCCTCACATCCCTGTGCCCAGTGGCCGGCCCCCAGGTCTCAGGCTGGCCCCCTGGATGTCCCTGCCTTGCTCCTGCCTCTCCTAGTGAGGTCGGGGTCCCTGTCACTCCAGCCGGGGTTGCAGGACAAAGGGCAGGGCTGCTCCTGGGTGTGGGGAGCGCCCCAGGGGGCACAACCCCCATGCAGACCCCAGGCGGAAGCATGCCCAGAGAGCCTGTGAGGCCGCCGGGAGCCTTCATTTGCTTGCTCCTCAGAATCAAGTCTCGGGCTGGGCCAGGCGTGGGGTGAGGGGCGGAGGGCCCACAGATACCTTTGCTCATCACGTGTTCCGCCCGGCTCTTCCAGGGACGCGAACATGTCGGGGATCGCCCTCAGCAGACTCGCCCAGGAGAGGAAAGCTTGGAGAAAAGACCACCCGTTTGTAAGGAAAGCTTTATTTCTGCATGCAGCAGGGGGACAGTGTCCCCTGACCGGAGTGCCTGCTCCCTGCAGGTCCTCGCTTGGCCGGGCTGCGCTGGAGGGCTGGTCGTGGGGCGGGGCCGCTGCCCGGGGCTGATGTGCTCATGCTCTTCCCTTGCAGGGTTTTGTGGCCGTCCCAACAAAGAACCCTGACGGCACGATGAACCTCATGAACTGGGAGTGCGCCATTCCTGGGAAGAAGGGGGTAAGAGGGGCCGCCCCTTCAGAAGGACCCAGGCAGGCCCTGGTCCCATCCCCTGGCCGGGGGACAAGGTTAGGGTGACGCGTTCCCCCCCTGGCAGCCTTGCCTCAGGAAGGAGCTGGGCTGCAGCAAGTGGGGAGTGCACCACGGGGCCCCACGTCTGGGAGCAGGGGGGGCCCTGGAGGGTGGAGGGGGCGGGCGTGCTGAGGCCAAAGCCGTGCTCCCAGGGCTGGGGCGGAGGAGCTTTGAGCCTCAGACCCTGGCAGATCCTTAGATGCAGAGGCGAACTCTGCCGCCTGGGATGGCCCTGTCGGCCTGGTGTCCTTCATGCGGCGCCGCTGGGTACACTGGAACTGGCACGTTGGAAGCTTTTGTGGGCTTCGGGGGGCGGAAGGAAGGAGACCACTGAGGTGCCCAGGTGGTGACAGGGCTTCATCCCCACACCCCTCCCTGTGGTTAGCACGAAGATGCAGCAGGAGTGGGCCCTGGTGGTGGGGGGATGTGCTGTGGAGCCGGGAGGCTGCCTGTCCCCATGGGGTGTCTGGGGGTGGCTTCACAGAATGTCCCTCCCAGGGAGCCCCCTCCCTGAGTCCTCACCACACCTGCTGGTGTGGGTCTAGGGCCAGGAACTTCTCCAGAGAAGGCCCTTTCCGTCTCCCCTTGGGGCCGTAGAGGCCCCAGGAGTCCTGGGGAGCTGCCTCGGGGCCCTCCTCCTGGGGGTGCTCCAGAGCCCGCTGGCTCGCTTGCCCCTCTTGGGCCTGGCCACCAGCACTCCTGATCACAGTTCCATTGCCCAACAGACCCCATGGGAAGGAGGCTTGTTTAAACTACGGATGCTGTTCAAAGACGATTACCCATCTTCACCGCCAAAATGTAAGTAGGACGAGGTCCTCAGGAGTCAGTGGCTCCCACTGTGCTCAGCGGGCGGTCCAGGTCCCCCTGGAGAGCCTGGGCCCGGGGAGCCGCGCACGTGTTCCCATCTGCTCCTAGCGGCTCTGCTCGAGCCTCTGCTCCGAGGTGGGCAGTGGGCGTGAGTCTGTTTCCACCCCAGTGGCGAGAGTGCACGTAACGGGCTCAGATCTCAGAACCCGACTCTAATCCCTGGGGCCCCTGGTCCCTTGGTGCCCTGGAGGGAGGCAGGTGGGTGGAAGGGCTGCGGTCCAGAGCCTCCACTGCTTCGGGTTTTGTCGCCTGTTGGGACTTCATACCTGGTGGTGCTGTGTATCGCCTCTGCGTGGGTGGCGCATTGGCGCCTCCAGAGAAGGTGCGGGAGGAGCGGGCCGGCTGCGTCTAAAGTGGTGCTGAGGCAGACCTCCACAAGCAGGTCCGCAAAGCTCAGGCAGGGCTGGGCCCCTCCTCTTGGCAGCTGGAAATCAGCAAACGCTGCGGCTGGTTCGTTGAACGCATTAGCTCATGCCCAGCGCATGGGGCAAGACTGTGTCTGCGTTCACTCTGGTGCTTGGTGATGCAGGAGTGTTGTCTATTACAAAGGCAGAGCTGGAAGAATTTCTGAAGACAGTCAGCCCCTGGGATGGAGACTGACTTCATTTGGGTTGTTCTTTGCTGTTTCAATTTTTTGCCACATAGTTACTACCTTAAAGAACATCTTTAGGAAATGAGATAAATTATAGCAGCTTTCTTCATCTGTCCCACCCTGTATTGGAATTCCAAGCTGATCCAGCCAGACAGGAAGAGGAAACCCCAGTGGAATTGGACAACCAGTATTTCTCCAAGTCTAAGGCTGCTGAATGAAAAAGCAATTCACAAAAGTCTGTTTTCCTGTGATTACCAGAGATGGCATCTTCTAAAGTATACTACACACATCCAATGCTGCTAAGTCACTTCAGTCTTGTCCGACTCTGTGCAACCCCATAGACAGCAGCCCACCGGGCTCCCCCATCCCTGGGATTCTCCAGGCAAGAATACTGGAGTGGGTTGCCATTTCCTTCTCCAATGCATGAAAGTGAAAAGTGAAAGTGAAGTCGCTCAGTCGTGTCCAACTCTTAGCGACCCCATGGACTGCAGCCCACCAGGCTCCTCCGTCCATTGGATTTTCCAGGCAAGAGTACTGTGTGGGGTGCCATTGCCTTCCCCGAAACACATCAAATACCGTGGGGTAAATCCAACAGATGTAAGGCCTCACTGCTGGAAAAAAATATAGAAAATAATTTTAAAGGGAATTCCCTGGCAGTCCAGTGGTTAGGACTCTACGCTTTCACCACTGCAGGCAGGGGTTCAATCCCTGGTTGGGGGACTAAGATCCCACAAGCCCTGCAGTGTGGCCAAAAAAAGATGTCTCAGCAAGGATCTGGGCTGCCTCAAGCCCTGGCAGGACGAGTGCGTGCATGGCTTGGGGGGCCGCAGGTGTCCGCGTCTGCTCTCAGCTCTGCTTGCAAGTCCAGTGTGATAAGGCAGACTCCTGTAAGCTGTCGCCCGGGCTAAAAAGCGGGGGAGAGAATAGTGCTGAGAATAGTCGCATCCTTGGCACTCTGGCTGGGGCCAGGGGGTCCTGAGGCCCAGGCCGAGGCTTGTCAGGTGCGAGCCCACCCTGACAGGGGAGCAGGCCTGCGGAACAGAGGCCAGGGAGGCCAGCCGCGTACGATTGGTGGGAGCAGAGTGGGGGAGAAGAAAGACGGGCACTCCCGGGGATCCTGGCGCCCAGAGGAAGAGGAGCTGCTGGGGAGACAGCCTCCCTCGTGTTGATGGATGGGAGCCCTTAACCGGAAGTACCAGGGGGAAGGCGATGAGCTGGGCGGCTCTGGAGTCAGGACTGTGCCCTCCCCCGGGGCAGTGCGCGTGAGGAGGGGAGACGGGTGTGTCTGTCGTCAGTTCTTCTCCCCACGTTCATCGGAGCCCCTGCACGTTGGTGAGGGGAAGCAAGCACCCGTCAGCTCTGATGGCCCTTCACGGAAGAGGCTCTCCAGCTGGCCGGCGGCCTGGGAGGGCACCCAGCTTCTCGTGGACACTGAGGGGTGGGCCAGCGGCCCTGAGTGCTCCCTGGAGAGCACTCAGCAGGCCTCCCGAGGCTGCACGCGACGCCTGTCCCAGGACTGGCGCTCCCTGAGGAGCCCAGCAGAGGGCCAGAGAGACCTGGAGCAGCCCTTGAGTCTGCATAGAGGGCAGAGGGCAGTCTGCACAGAGGGAAGGAGGGCCCGCACGTGCCGGAGACGGGAGGCGCTGACCGTGTTCAGTTGGGGTTAGCCGTGCCCGTGAGGCGGGATAAGGTCACGGCAGGGCTCAGGGTGCTGGTGCTAGGCCAGCGTCTTTGCACGAGAAGCAAGATCGCCGCCTCAAGTTCAGTTAAAGATGGGAAGTNCCTTTTTTTTTTTTTTTTTTTTTTAAGAAAATTAGTCTGTCAGACGAGGGCCTCTTTTTTTAAAAGTCTGTTTTATTTCCAATGGTTTGAAATGCCATTCTCATCATTTATTTTGTACTTGAGTTTATTTCTGGATTGTCAGTTTTGTTCCATAACTTCTGATTATGCTGCCAAACTACCATGAGAATAGGTATTATTGTTTTTTTATATATTTGTTAGTTTATGTTTTAATATATATTTGTGACCCTTTGTTTTTTAAAATAAAAAAATCTAGTTGCTATTTTAGTTTTCTGTTTAAATTATATATGAATTAAAATTTATTTTCAGCTAAATTTCTAAAACCAATTTTTTGATGTCTGCTTATGAACTCTGGTCAGTGCTTTGTATACTTTGGGAGTATTCTGTGGTCAAATATAAACGCTGTATAACTCCATGATTTCTCCTGAGCGTGAAGAATTTTTTTTTCTTTTCTAGCCTTTAATCTAGACAATGAACAACCAGATTATGATATGGACTCAGAAGATGAGACCTTATTAAATAGACTTAACAGAAAGATGGAAATTAAGCCTTTGCAATTTGAAATTATGATTGACAGACTTGAAAAAGCCAGTTCGAATCAGGTACTGTACCTTGTAGAAATGTGTTCTTGTCTTAACATTTCATCTAACTAGCAGTTTTATTTTGCATTTTATTTAGACCTAAGTATATTACATTTTATTGTCTCTTGAATTTATTTTCCTAAGAGCCTTGAATTTCTATTTACAATATTCCTTGACAGTTCAAGAAATACTTAAGCATACTGTCTTTGAATAAGAGTATGAAAAGTACAGTTCTGACTTATTTCTTGTTTGGATATAAAAATAATACTAGTTACATTGTTACAATATCTTCTTGATCCTTTTCATAGAACTGTCTTTTTGACACTTCAGTAACTAAATTAGGTTGGTTGAGTTGCATTGGTAGTCATCTCACATCAGTAAAGTTGCTCAGATTTGTATTAAGATGCTGTTACCATTTAAGATTATTTCAGTTTTGCTTATTTATATATAAAATTTTAAGTGAAGGAAGAATTATTTAAAAAGAAGAATTTTTCTTTAGTGGAACATTCTATACATGATACAGGGACTGTAAAAACAGAACAGAGAATTGTTAAAGTGGAAAACTCTAAGGTTTGTTTAAAGCATTTCTTCATGTGCATAGAAAATAAGAATGTGCAACAAAATGCCAGCAGTGGTTATATTTAGGTGCTGGAATTATTGGTGATTCTTATGTTCTTTTTCTGTGTTTTCCAAATTTATTATAATGAGCGTGTATTGATATTACAGTTAAATTTAAAAGATAAAAGTAATAGTTGGTGTGCCTGTGTGGTATATTAATATGCTAACTTTTATTAATGTAGTAAGAAGTTACTGATATAAATAAGCTTTTTACACTAGACTGTTAAACCTTTTCACTTGTTTAACTATACAAATTCAGTATTTTCTCCCAACTTCCAAGTTAGTCCTTTATATCCCTGAGGTATTACCAGCTCTTCAGAACATTTCCCACACTTATCCATTGTAGAATGCCTTTGCTACATATTTAGCCTATCAGTCTCCCCACAACTCATTTTGATGGAAAGTAATGTGAAGTATACTAACCAAAAAAATGTATTAAAATTGAATTTTGTAAAATTCAACTTAATTGTATAAAAATTAATAAAAGAAAAGATGGATTATTTTGACTAAATTATCTTATTAATAGGTTTTGTAGAATAAACGGTGAAAAATTATGAAAGAGATGGGAATACCAGACCACTTGATCTGCCTCTTGAGAAACCTATATGCAGGTCAGGAAGCAACAGTTAGAACTGGACATGGAACAACAGACTTGTTCCAAATAGGAACAAGTACATCAGGTTCCAATAGGAGTACGTCAAGGCCGTATATTGTCACCCTGCTNGTGAATAACGTTCATGCTACCGGTTTTATCCTGCTTTTTAAGATGCTCCAAAATCCGGATCTCCTCGGCCGCTTGGCGATGGAAGCGCTTTTCATTGTGCACCATCTTCAGGGGCACGTACTGTCGAAGTTTGTGATCATAGACCCGGGCTACCTGCCCAAAACTGCCCTTCCCAATAATTTTCAACACCTCATATCGATAAGCTAGATGGTCTCGAGGCACGTGAATATAGGACCCATCGGCATCGTCATACCCGCCGTTATTAGGACCACCAATAACTCCATGTCTTTTTTGGCATTTGGACCCACAGAGTAAATTTCTGGATAACTGACAATTTCCAGCTTCTCATAAGCAGTGAAGTGATGCTTATATTGCTTTAGGGCCTGTTCTGGGGTCAGAGGCACCACTTTGGATGCTTTGGATGAACTGCTGGATTTCACTGTATTCAAACTATCCGAGCTTTTACCCTGAGAGGCGGTGGGAGAGCATTTTTCGGAGTTGTTGATACCATCCGACTGAAGGTTGTAGGCTCTTCTGTTGCCAAATTCTTGAAATAGCTGTTTTACCTTCATCTCACCTCCATTCAGGAAGCGTTGAGTAGGATCTCTTGTTAAATGCTCAGTGGTGATATTTAGTCTTCTGGGTAGAGGTGGTTCAGAAGGATTGCAGGGTACATTTGAACAGGGTGGGCATTTGGTTTCATCTATCATGAAGGTATCATAGACACGATCCCCCAATCTCCGCTGCTGCGGCGGGAGTACGGCCCCCGGAGGCCCCTCATCCATCCGCCCGGCCCGCGACCTGTGCCTCCCATGCCGCAGCTCTGGACCCCGCTGGGGGGAGGGGCGGCGGTTGGAGAGGCGGGCGGGCGGACGGGCAGGCGGGCGGGCAGCGTCCACTGCGCCGCGGCGGCTGCCTCCCGGGCCGCGAAGCTGCCCGGGAAACTTTCGTCTGGACACTGGCGCTCCGCGCGCGTTCGCTCTGAACTCTAAATCAGCTTTTTCACTCTCCTCTTTCACTTTCATCAAGAGGCTCTTTGGTTCTTCACTTTCTGCTGTAAGGTTGGTGTCATCTGCATATTTGAGGTTATTGATAATTCTCCCAGAAATCTTGATTTCAGTTTGTGCTTCATCCAGCCCAGCATTTCACATGATGTATTCTGCAAATAAATTAAATAAGTAGGATGATAATATGTAGTCTTGATGTACTCCTTTCTCAATTTTTGAACTAGTCCATGTTTCCATGTCCAGTTCTAACTGTTGCTTCTTGACTTCCATACAGGTTTTCAGGAGGCAGGTAAGGTGATACTGTGTGATAGGGAATGTAGAAAGTAGTTTATGAATGGCATAATTTAATCTTCACAAATAATCAACATGAAACATAGTCTAATATATTTATAGAGAGATATAGGTAGAGATGGGCTTCCCAGGTTTTGCTAGTGGTAAAGAGCCTACTTGTCAATGCAGGAGACTTTAGAGATGCAGGTTTGATCCCTGGGCTGGGAAAATCCCCTGGAGGAGGACACAGCAACCCACTCCAGTATTCTTGCCTGGAGAATTCCATGGACAGAGTAGCCTGGTGTGTGCTACAGTCCATAGGGTCACAAAGAGTCGGAGATGACTAAATTACCTTAACACAGCACAGCACAGCATAGAGGTACTGACATTGGCTTTCTGTATCTGTATTTTGTCAATATAACTAACTACATGTATATCTTTATCTCTATTTCTATGTCTATATCTAGAATCTGTCAAAGCTTACAGACTTGCCCCAAGTCAAATACCCAATAAGAAGGAGAACAATTTGAAATGGTCAATCAATAATATATCATGGGCAGACCTTTCCTTTTAAATATATCGGAGGACATGGACTACCCAGTGCCTCATTCTGCTCTTTGATTTCACACCTGTTTGTAAGGGAGTTCAGGTCTTGCAATAGGAAGCTGTAACAGGTCAGGATATGTCAGTAATTTCTTTCCCTTGAGAAATACTTTTTAATTTATCTATCTATTAAACAATCATTTATTTTGAAAATATTTGTTAGGCACTCCATTTAAGAAAATGTTGATTTCACCTATTTGGGGGAACTTTTATTTTTAAATGTCTTTCATTAAAATTTTCCTGTTGGCTTGTGTCTTGCACATTCTTTCTAAGGTTTATTATAAGATATTTTACTTATTTTTACTGTTGACATCATAAAAAATTACCTTAATTATGTGTTCTTAATTTGAAAAGGACTAATTTTTATTGCATTTTCTATTATTGTGTTTAGGGAAGTGTTACCATATCTATGGGATTTAACAAAAATTATATTATTTTTTAATCTATCCCCAAGGGGGGGAAAATTAGCAAAGCTTAACATGCACTGTTGTAAATGATCTCTTAGAAAGAAACTCTGCATACAACCACAAGAATTGGCAGTTTGATTACTCAAGAAATAGATCATTTCCAAAATGAACTCTGGAGTGTCTGTTCTGCTTTTCAACAATGCCTTTAACTTCAAGTCTATCTCTACACATAACTCTGTATTTTTCTTCTATTTTGTTTCCCTTGAAAGAATATTCTCTACCACTCTCCCTCTGTCTTAACTTCCTCCTATGCACTCATATGTCTACAAAGACTCTTGCTTCATTCCTATACCTTTAAAGAAAGTGTTTTTTGTGATTCAGCAATGGGCTTTCTTCATAGCTCAGTTGGTAAACAATCCACCTGTAATGCAGGAGACCCTGGTTTGATGCCTGGGTTGGGAAGATCCACTGGAGAAGGGAGAGGCTACCCACTCTAGTATTCTCGGGCTTCCCTTGCGGCTCAGATGGTAAAGAATCTGCCCATAATGCAGGAGACCTGGGCTCAATCCCTGGGTTGGGAAGATCCCTTGGGGAAGGGAAAGGCTACCCACTCCAGTACTCTGCCCTGGAGAATTCCATGGACTATACAGTTCATGGGGTTGAAAAGAGTTGGACACGACTGACTTTCCCTTTCACTTTCAATGCCTTGCTGGAGCTAAAGACTCTTGAGTATGTTTGGTATATCTATAACAATAGGGCAAAACATCTATTTCTTGAAATTATCTCAAAGAATATCATTCACTCCTCCTTGGCTACACATACACTCAGCCCTCATTCAACCAGATCCCTTTGCCTTTCTCAATTTTCAAGCCATCTAAGTGCAACAAAGCCTTATCCACTGGAAAAGAAAAAAAAAAAAAAAAACTAAAGGCAATTCTGAGATCATGAAATAACAAGGAAAACTGTTCCAACCATGAGCATACAGATTGCAATGAACATAGACGTCTTTTTTTCTTTAGTCTTTATTTCCACAATAACATATGTGAAGACCATGTAATTTTGGATCTGCTTATGGGGATCCCACACAGCATATGGACAGTTACCTAAAAATCGTACAAGTCCAGAAGTATTCAAAACTGAAATGATAGATTCCTTTTATTCCCCTTTTAAGATATTTAAGTTTTATTTCTATTTACATGCACATAAATTAGCCTAGAATAATCCACATAATTACCTTAAAGGTTTGTTTTATAAATTAAATCAGATAAAGTATGCTTATATATTTTAGTCATAAAATTTTGACATGATTTTTAGTTAAATCATGTTGAAACACAAAAAAGTTTTAATTCATCTAAAAGGATTAACATCAATTCATATAATAAAAAAAAATAAGCAGATTAGCTTTAGAGGATAAAATGTAGAAATGTTCAACTAAAGTGGAGGGTTAGTGGGGGAAAAGGTATGATGGAGAGTGGTCAGATTTGAAAGGAGCAACCACTTTCTGGATTAACTTTTTAAAAAGTTATATGTAAGTAAAAATAAGTTCAAATTATTTATTTGTTTTGTTTTATCCTTTCAAAGTAATATTCAATGCAGAGTGAAGGATGTATGTAAAATATACAAGTTGTAAAACATACAATTTAGTTTTACTTATTTTTGAATTTCATAAAAAACATCACTGTACAGATAGTATCCTGAAACTTGCAACATCGTAAGTTTTAAGATTCATACATGCTGTTGAGAACAGTTGCAATACATTTATTTATACACTACAGAAATATGATGAATTTATCACATCTTTGTTATCCATTGTCACACAGATTGACCGTGTTTACCTAGCAAAAACAATTAAAAAAAATAAAACCCAGTAGATAAAGAATCCGCCTACAATGCAGGAGACACAGGAGATACAGATTCAATCCCTGGGGTTGGGAAGATCCCCTGGAAGAGGAAATGGCAACACACTCCAGTATTCTTGCCTGAAAAAACCCATGGACAGAGGACCCCTGTGAGCTATAGTCCTAAGGGTCACAAAGAGTCAGACACGATTGAGTGACTAAGCATACAAGCACACATGAACATTTTGCACTTTCCTGCACCAAAGTTCAAAAGTTTCTCCAGAGATTATATTAAGAAAATGAATGGTTAGAACACAAGGATTTTAACATTCAATCCTACAAGACAAACCAAATTGTTCTCCAACTTCGTTTTAGCAACATACTCTGAACATCAGCAGGTAGTACCATGCAATCCATGTCCCACCCAACATTTCTGCCAACTCTTTAGTAAAATATAGTTTCTAATTTTGTTCTTAATTCATCCTTTCTTGATTTTTATGAAACAGAGCATATTTCTCTGTATTAGTTGTCCATGTGTACTGACACTTCTTCTAAATGTCTACACATCTCATTACATTATTTTTGCTACTTTAAATTTTTAATTAAAAAAAATTAATCTGTATACTAATCTAGCCTCAGCTCTTTATACTTCTATTACTTTCAATCAACAGACTTGTCTTTTTGCTTCTGTTACAATGCTTTTTTAGAGTGACACGTTTTTAATTTTTATAGTGTGAAATGTATCAGTTTTTTTTTTTCTTTTACAAAAAATCATTTAGGGAGCTTGCTTAAAGAACATGTTTCTCTTTCAATGTTTAAATATTAATGACCCTTTAGTTAAAATTTTTTCTAATACTTTCCTATTTTATCTGGGTTTCATTTTTTTCATAATGCATAATTATCACTCTTTTCTTTCTTACTTATGAACTAGCTTTCTCAGTTTCATTTATTAAATATTTTGTTTTCCTTCACATGTCTTCAATTTCATCTTTGTCATATATATAGAATTTTCATTCATCTAGGGGTCAGTGGGTTCACTATACTTTCCTCTTGGTCATTTGTCTTTTTTTCTTTTGTTTGCTGCTGCTGCTGGAGAAGGCAGTGGCACCCCACTCCAGTACTCTTGCCTGGAAAATCCCATGGATGGAAGAACCTGGTAGGCTGCAGTCCATGGGGTCACGAAGAGTCAGACACGAATGAAAAAAAAAAATCATTTAGGGAGCTTGCTTAAAGAACATGTTTCTCTCTTCAATGTTTAATTTATTGTCTTTTTAATAAAATTTGGTTGTATACTAGAAATATTGCTGCATATCCATTACTAGTTTCAGCTTGTCACATTTATCATACAACTCTATTGAAATTTTCTTTGAAGTTATAACAAATCTAGATCATTTAAAAATAATAGATACTTGTATGATACTGATATTTCCTATGACCCAATATAGGATATTTCTCCATTATTTAAGTCCTTGTTCAAAATTTTCAACAATTGAACAGATTTCTGAATGGAAGTCTTGCATATATATTTTCAGATTTATTTACTCTCGATGACAATAATGCCATTGCTATTGTTACTAGTGCTACTTAAAATTTCAGTTTTTAAACTGCAAGTTACTGTCTTAGAAATACAGATCACATTTGTACAGCAATTTTTTTCTTATAAACTTTTTAAACTTTTTTTTCATATATACATATATATATATATATATTCTTTTTCAATTTCTTGTCCTATCTAAATTAGTATAGAATATTGAGCAGAGTTTCCTGTACTATACAATAGATCCTTGTTGATTATCTATTTTAAATATGGTAGTGTGTACATAGTTAACATAAGAACTAAAGAGCTTCTTGATGAAGGTGAGTAAGGAAAATGAAAAAATGAGTTTAAAACTTCACATTCAAACTTTGCCAACAGAGGTCCATTTAGTCAAAGCTATGGTTTTTCCAGTAGTCATGTGTGGATGTGCAAGCTGGACCCTAAAGAAGGCTGAGCACAGAAAAGTTGATGCTTTTGAGCTGTGGTGTTGGAAAAGACTCTCGAGAGTCCTTTGGACAGCAAGGAGATACTAGTCAATCTTAAATCAATCCTGAATATTCATTGGAAGGACTGAGGCTGAAGCTGAAGCTCCAATATTTCGGCCACCTGATGCAATGAGCCAATTCATTGGAAAAAACCCTGATGCTGGGAAAGATTGAAGGCAGGAGGAGAAGGGAATGACAGAGGACAAGATGGTTGGATAGTATCATTGACTTGATAGACATGAGTTTGAGCAAGGTCTCGGAGAATATGAAGGATAGAAAAGCCTGGGGTGCCACAGTCCTGGGGTTGAAAAGAGTAGGGCATGACTGAGCAAATGTGTGCATGTTAACCCCAAACTTCCAATCTATCCCTCTCCCCAAACCTTGCCCAATGGTAACCATAAGTTCATTTATGAAGTCTGAGAGAGCTTATTTTTTGAAAATAAGTTCATCTGTATCATTCTTTTAGATTCTACATAGAAGTGATATAAATATATAATTGTGTCTTTCTCTGCCTGACCTACGTCACTTAGTATGATAGTCTCCAGGCCCATTGGTATTGCTGTAAGTGGCATTATTTCATTCTTTTTATGCCTGAGAAATATTCCATTGTATGTATGTACCAGATCAACTTTATCCATTCCTCTGTTGATGGAAATTTAGGTTGTGTCCACGTCTCCACTATTGTAAGTCGTACTGCAATGAACACTGAAGTGCATGTATCTTTTCAGGATTTTCATTTTTCTTGAGTCACTTTGACTTGCAACCCTTAACTTTGGGGGATGTGCTCAGTTAGAATTCTTCACCTTGCTTCTGGCCCCAGGCTTTGCCCCTAGGCTGATACTGTTCTTGGCAGCTCAAGTCGGGGGAGTTCTTCTGAGAAAAGCATAGCTCCCACAATAGGAGTTCAAGCTCATATTTTAAAGAGAAGGCTTGATTTTGGCAACCTTTTTAAGACGAGTGATGACCTGAGAAGAGTTGTTCTGTAAGTGGGATTTCCTCACAGACATAAAGCTGGTTGTTAAAGTTAGTATTTTAATCTTGAAAGGCAGCACAGCATAATTCTTAAAAAAAAGAAAAAAAAAAATCTTTGAATTCAACCCCTAGATTTGAGTCTAAGCTGCACCTTGTATTCTTTGAATATGTATCTGCAAATTGTGTTTTTGTACTTCAATTTTCTTACTTATAAAATAGAAATATTAAAAAATGAAATAATAATAATACACTTGACATAAAATTATTGTATGGATTGAGTTTATATGCACATATATATATATATATATATATATATATATATATAAAACAAATGAAATAATGTATGGAATTTAGTATGAGATATAGAAGTACCTACTATTATTATGAATTAGTTTCATTTTGTCCTGGAAAATATTTTCATAGAGGGAACTTTAACTTAATATAGCTACTATAGGTGGATAAACCACTCTCATAAATATTTTTATTTAATTTTCTGACTGATTCACAAATGGATTTTTCCATCTTATAAAAGATTGATTGTCTATACTCTCCTTCTCAAGGCAGTTTGAAAATGTTGATTTTGTAGCTAATAATTTGTCACTAGAATGTTTTCTTTGCAAAGTATTATCAGAAATCAGAAAGTTTAATAAATTCACAATGACATAAATGACAGTATGGCATAATTTTTTTTCTTTTTAATATTATAAGTATTTTTTGATACTAGGCCATCTGCTTTGACTGGCTTAAAATTCATCAAACTACGTTTTTTTAGGGAATAAGCTTAAGACAAAATAAGTTATACTGTATTTGCTTCATTTCTCTCTAATTGTTTTTATTATGCCACTAAACTTTCCAGAAAAATATAAAAAATAAGTAAAACAACAAATAATGAATAATAGGACATTTATAACTTAATACAAGCTATTTATGATTTATACATTTTAAAATATGATTTTGAAATTAAGTCTTACTTATATTACAAGAGAAGTGTCAGTTGGTTCACATAAATAATTCTGAAATTAAGTAGGTTAGACACAGTGAGTCAATAGCATGTAGATAATTTTGTCTTTGTGTCTTGTATAGTTCCATATAATGCTTATTATCACATTTGGGGGCTTCCCTAGTGGCTCAGATGGTAAAGAATACACTGGCAATGTAGGAGACCTGGGTTCAATCCCAAGGTCAGGAAGATACCCTGGACAAGGGAATGGATACCCACTCCAGTATTCTTGCCTGGTGAATTCCATGGATAGAGGAACCTGGCTGGCTATAGTCCATGGGGCTGCAAAGAGTTGAACATGTCTGAATGACTAACACTTTCACTATCACATCATCATTTTACTTCACATTCCTGACATATTTTCTATAAGTTAACGAGAATTTGAAGAAGAACCATAAAAGTAATACCTTTATTAAGTATATATAATAAAGAAAAGTATTCTTATTTTCTTTGACTGTGTGTATCACAAAAAACTGTGGAAAAGTCTTAAAGAGATGAGACTACCAGACCACCTGACCTGCCTCTTAAGAAATCTGTATGCAGATCAAGAAGCAACAGTTAGAACTGGACATGGAAGAACAGACTGGTTCCAAGTTGGGAAAGGAGTAGGTCAAGGTTGTATATTGTTACCCTGTTTATATAACTTATATGCAGAGTACATCATGTGAAATGCTAGGCTGGATGAAGCAAGCACAAGCTGGAATCAAGATTGCCAAGAAAAATATCAATAACCTCAGATATGCAGATGACACCACCCTTAAGGCAGAAGTGAAGAAAAACTAAAGAGTCTCTTGATGAAAGTGAAAGAGGAGAGTGAAAAAGTTGACTTAAAACTCAACATTCAGAACACGAAGATCATGGCATCCAGTCCCACCACTTCATGACAAAGAGATGGGGAAACAGTGGAAACAGTGGCTGACTTTATTTTTCTGGGTTCCAAAATAACTGCAGATGGTGATTGCAGCCATGAAATAAAAAGACACTTACTCCTTGGAAGGAAAGTTATGACCAACCTAGATAGCATATTCAAAAGCAGAGACATTACTTTGCCAACAAAGTTCCGTCTATTCAGGGTTNATTTATGACGCTGTGACTGTGTGGGCTCAGAACTCTCTCTACTCCTGGCTTCCACGTGTACTGTCAGTCTTCCAGGCTCACATTCACTCCCCACTCTTGAAATCGTCAGGGTCCGCTCCCAGAGGGTGCTAACACAGCCTCCAGCAAGTCCAGCTTTTCTTGAAAAGTCGGTCTGTCCAGATAGAGAGGGATTAAGATAACTCATCCATCAAGTACTCTGAATTTCTAAGGTGTGCTGATGCTGAGCTGGGGCAAGGCTCCAAAACAAACTGACAAACAAAACCCCCAAGTCCTTTCTTTGAAACATAGCAGAGTGTGTTGCACACCAGGTGGCATTCACCCAATGTTTGTTAAATAATGGAAATTAATTTACTGTGGCAGATTTACCAGCCAGTCTCCATGCTATTATCGGACTCTAGTCCTAGTCAGCAGAGAAACCAGATATACTTAGGTAGCACAGCTTTCAACTAATTTCAAAATTGTGAGCTCACACATTTCAGAGACATTTTATTTAACATGCAGAATTGGTTTCCCCATCAAAGTTTCCAGGAATGAGACAAGGGAAGAAAGGTTAACCCTAGGGTGTTTTTGTTTTTTTAAGTCTAGAGTCTTTTACTATGAGACATAAATCCATTCTCCTCTGAGCCCATCCCTGCTTCAGCAAGTGAACTCTTGTTGCAGAGCATGAGCTCTCAAGGTCGGGCTTCTTTAATTGCAGTACATGGGCTCAGTAATTTGGCCATGGGACTTAGTTGTTACCATAGTGTGGGATCTTCCAAGACCAGAAGACGAACCGGTGTCCCTTGCATTACAAGGCTGATTCTTAACCACCGGACCACCAGACCAGGAAGCCCTCTTGGCTTCTTCTAATAGGCATTCTAACAGGTGTGATGTGATATTCACTGTGGTTTTGATTTGCATTTCTCTGATTAGAATTTCTGAGCACCTTTTTGTGTACTTATTAGGTATATATATTTCTTCTTTGGAAAAATATCTATTCAGATTACCCCCCACCACCTTTTATTGGCTATTGAGTTTGTGAGGCTTTATAGATTTTGGGTATTAATCCCTATTCAATATATAATTTACAAATATTTTCTTTCTTTTAGTAGGTTGTCTCTTCATTTTATTCATGACTTCCCTTGCTGTGCAGAAGCTGTTTAGTTTAATGTAGTCCCATTTGTTTGATTTTGTTTTTGTTTCCCTTTCCGTGTTTTCTTCTAAGAGTTTTATGGTTTCTGGTGGGAATCTTATTCCAGATCTTGGAGGGAAATCTTTGAGTCTTTCATCATGGATTATAGTTAGTATAGTAACACTATACTCAATCTTTCTGTTGGGTTTTTCATATATAGCTTTAATTATGTAGAGGCACTTTCCTTCTGTCCCTAGTTGAAAGTTTTTTTTTATCATGAAAGGGGTTCAAGTTTTCCAGACACATTTTCTGTATCACTGAAGATAATCATGTGCATTTTATTCCAATCATTGTTTTACTGTGGAGTAACTAATTCATCAATTTTCATATTTCAAATAATTCTTGCATTCCAGAAATTAATCTCATTTGGTTATGTTATAGAGTCTTTTTAATGTGCTGCTGAATTCAATTTCTGGTATTTTGTTGAGGATTTCTATATCCATGATCATAAGGGATATTGGACGGTAGAGTTTTTGTTCTGTTTTTTTCACTGCAGAATCTGACTTTGGTATCAGGATAATGTCTGTCTCTTATACACATCTAGATGTGTATAAGAGACAGGGAGCTNTTGTTGAGGATTTCTATATCCATGATCATAAGGGATATTGGACGGTAGAGTTTTTGTTCTGTTTTTTTCACTGCAGAATCTGACTTTGGTATCAGGATAATGTTGGTCTTATAGGACAGGTTAGGATGTGGTGTTTTTTATTTCAGTTTTTGGAAATTTTTGAGTAGCATTGGTATTTGTTTTCTTTAAGTGTTTGTAGTATTCACCCGTGAAGCCATCAGATCCAGAGTTTCTCTTTACTAGAAGATTTTTGTTTACTGATTCAATCTCCTTGCTAGTTCTATTTCTTCAAGATTTAGTCTTGGTAGATTTTGTGTTTCTAGGAATTTGTCCAGTTCATCTAGGTTAGCCAACTTGTTAGTTTACAGTTT
Organism: Neotragus pygmaeus; assembly: GCA_006410875.1. NCBI lineage: Eukaryota > Metazoa > Chordata > Mammalia > Artiodactyla > Bovidae > Neotragus > Neotragus pygmaeus. The sequence goes on from SJYV01047353.1 coordinate 530,265, forward strand.
TTCATAATTCTCACTTATTTTTTTATTACTATAAAATTGGTGGTAATTAATGTCTGCAGTATTGTTTCTGACTTAGTAATTTAATCTTCTTTTTTTCCCCTTAGTCCATCTAGCAAAAACATTGTTAATTTTGTCAGTGATTTTGAAGAACCAGTTTTGGATTCACTGGTTTTCTCCACTGTTTATCTAAGCTCCATTTCTTTATCTCTGCTCTAATGTAATGTTTCATTCCTTCTGATAGTTTTGAATTCAGTTGTTCTTTGTTTTCTAGTTTCTGAAGTTGCAAAGGTAGGTTGTTGATTTCAAATCTTTCTTGATTTTTAACATAAGCATTTGAGGCTGTAATTTTCCCCCTTAGCACTACCTTCACAGCATCGCACAAGTTTTGGTGTATTGAATTTTCATTTTCATTCATCTGTAAGCATTTTCTGACTTCTTTTATTTCTTTGACCCGTTGCTTGTTTCAAAGTGTGGCTTCATTTCTATAAGTTCTGATATTTTTCTGTTACTGATTTCTAACTTTATCCTGTTGTGGCTGGTGAAGTTACTTTTTATGATATCTATCTTTTTAGTTGATTGTGACTTAATTGGCAGCCTAACAAATGGTCTATCCTAGAAAATGTCCAGGTGGGAAGAATGGGAAGAATATATATGCTATTATTCTTTGGTAGAGTAGTCTATAGATGTCTGTTAGATCTAGTTGGTTTATAGTGTTAAGTAATCTATTTCTTTATCTTCTGTTTGGTTGTTTATTCATTATTGGGAGTAGGGTATTGAAGTCTTCAGCTACTATTGAAGAACTGTCTATTTCTACCATCAGTTCTGTCGGCTTTTGCTTCATATAGCTTGCATCTGTTAGTACATGTGAAAATTTTTATAGTTAATACATTTTCTTGCTGTATTGAGCCTTTTGTTACTATAGAATGTCTTTCTTTTTCTCTTGTAACTTTTTTTGATTTAAGGTCTATTTTATCTGAAAATTCAAAGTTGATTCATGACAAAAACTCTTACCAATGTGGATACGGAGAGAACATATCACAACATAATAAAAGCTATTTATGACAAACCCACAGCCAATATAACACTTAATGGTGAAAAGCTGAAAGCCTTCCCACTAAAATCTGGAATAAGACGAGGGTTCTCACTCTCACTTTTCCTATTAACATAGTATTGGAAGTCCTAGCCACAATAATCAGACAAGAAAATGAAATAAATAGTATTCAAATTGGAAAGGAAGAGGTAAAATTGTAATTTATGCGATGACATGCTACTATATATATAGAAAGTCCTAAAAAATCTACACAAAAATTATTAGAACTGATAAACTAATTCAGCAAAGTAGCAGGGTATAAGATTAACATACAGAAATTGATTGCATTTCTTTAACAATAAAATATCAAAAGGGGAATGTAAAAAAAAATACCTTTTAGAATTCTCTTGCACTGTTGGTGGAAATATAAATTGATACATCCATTATGGAAGACAGTGTGGAGATTTCTTTTAAAAACTAGGAATAAAACTACCATACAACCCAGCAATGCCACTTTAAGGCATAAACCCTGAGGAAACCAAAATTGAAAAAGACACATGTCCCCCAATGTTGATTGCAGCACTATTTACAATAGCTAGGAAATGGAAGCAACCTAGATGTCCGTCAACAGATGAATGGATAAAGAAGCTGTGGTACATATAAAAAAAGGAATACTACTCAGCCATAAAAATAAACACATTTGAGTCAGTTCTAATGAAGTGGATGAGCCTACAACCTATTATACAGAGTTAAGTAAGTCAGAAATAGAAAAACAAATATCATATATTAACACATATATATGGAATCTAGAAAGATGGTACTGATGAGCCTATTTTCAGGACAGCAATGGAGATTCAGACATGGAGAGCAGACTTATGGACACAGGTACAGAGAAGGAAGGAGAGGGCCATATGAATGGAGAGAGTAGCATGGAAGCATATGCATTACAATATGTAAAATAGATAACAAATGGAAATTTGCTGTATGACTCAGCAAACTCAAACTAAGGCTCTGTAACAAGCTAGAGGGGTGGGAAAAGGTTGGGGGTAGAAGGGAGGTTCAAGAGGGAGGGGACATATGTATGTGCAGCAGGCATGCTAAGTTGCTTCAGTCATGTCTGACTCTTTGTGACCCTATGGGACCCATCAGGCTCCTCTGTCCGTGGGATTCCCCAAGCAAGAATACTGGAGTGGGATGCCGTGCCCTCCTCCCAATCCAGGGATCAAACCCACTTCTCTTATGTCTCCTGCATTGGCAAGTAGGTTCTTTACCACTAGCGCCACCTGGGAAGCCTAGACATATGTATGTGCTTAGTCACTTAGTCGTGTCTGACTCTTTGCAACCCCATGAACTGTAGCCCACCAGGCTCCTCTGTCCATGGGGATTCTCCAGGCAGGCAAGAATACTGGGGTATGTTGCCATGCTCTCTTCCAGGGAATCTTCCCAACCCAGGAACTGAACCCAGGTCTCCAGCACTGCAGGCAGATTCTTTACCATCTGAACTACCAGGGAGCCTGGGCATATGTATACCTATGGCTAATTCATGTTGATGTGTGGCAGAAATCAAAGCAATATTGTAAAACAATTATCCTTCAATTAAAAATAAATAAATACGGTGCACTGGGATGACCCTGAGGGATGGAATTGGGAGGGCGATGGAAGGGGTATTCAGGATGGGGGACACATGTACACCATTAGCTGATACATGTCAATGTATGGCAAAACCACTACAGTATTGTAAAGTAATTCAGTTCAGTTCAGTCCCTCAGTCGTGTCCAACTCTTTGCTACCCCATGAATCGCAGCACTCCAGGCTTCCCTGTCCATCACCAACTCCCGGAGTTCACTCAGACTCACGTCCATCGAGTCAGTGATGCCATCCAGCCATCTCATCCTCTGTCATCCCATTCTCCTCCTGCCCCCAATCCATCCCAGCATCAAAGTCTTTTCCAATGAGTCAACCCTTCGCGTGAGGTGGCCANACACTCCTCCTCTGGGAAGCCATCAGGCAGCATCTCTTTCCCTGAGTCTGCTGAGTCAGCAGCACCTGGGCCACCTGTTCTGACAGCTGTCTGGCTTTGGGTGTCCTCATTTCCCCAAGCTTCCTGGCAGCTTCTGATAATGGCCCAGGTATGAGTGGCTCTGCCTTGGGCTCCAGACAGCCCAGGCTGGGTGCTGCTCAAGGCTCTATTCCTTCCCACTCTCTGTCTGAAGCACCCACGCCGCCCCTGACATCTCTCTTTTCTTGCCCCACCCCAGGCCCTGGTCAACTTTTTCCACGCTGAGGGCCAGGGTCTGCCCCTGGAGAGCCTGAGAGATGGAAGTTACAAGGTGAGGTTTGGCCCTGGGGCCTCTGACAGAGGAAAGGGGAGGGGTCGACACCTGAGACCCAGGCTTGAGTTCTGCCCCGCTCCGCTCGAAATGGGGCCTGTGAGGAGCTCCGGCAAGCCAGGCGCGCCTCTTCCCTGCAGAGGCTGGAGCAGGAGCTGCGCCTGCACCAGTGCTCCACGCGGGAGTGCATCGAGCAGTACTACCTGGACAAGCTCAAGCAGGTAGTGCGGCCCAGGTGCGCGCGCGAGGCTCCGCCCCCCGACGACCCGATTTCGTCTCACCGGCTCCTGGCCTTTCCGCAGAGATCCCTGGAGCACAACCGGTTCGGGCGCCTGAGCGTCCGCTGCCACTATGAGGCGGCCGAGCAGCGGCTGGCGGTGGAGGTGCTGCACGCCGCCGACCTGCTCCCCCTGGACGCCAACGGTGCGGGCGAGCGGTGGGGAGGGCTGCCACCGGGCGGGGCCGGGCTGGCGGGCTGGGTGCGCTCACAGCCGTGTCCCCAGGCCTAAGCGACCCCTTTGTGATCGTGGAGCTGGGCCCGCCGCACTTTTTCCCGCTGGTTCGCAGCCAGAGGACCCAGGTCAAGAGCCGGACGCTGCACCCCGTGTACGACGAACTCTTTTACTTGTGAGTGTCCCTCCCCGCCCTGCCGACCCGGAGTGGAGAGCAGGGCTCCAGATAACCACCTGCCTGCCCTCTTCCCCTCCGTAGCTCCGTGCCCGCAGAGGCCTGCCGCCGCCGCGGCGCCTGCGTGCTGTTCACCGTCATGGACCATGACTGGCTGTCCACCAATGACTTCGCGGGGGAGGCAGCCCTGGGCCTGGGCAGCATTGGCGGCGTCGCGAGGCCCCAGGTGGGAGGGAGCGCGAGGGCTGGCCAGCCAGTCACCCTGCACCTGCGCCGGCCGCGAGCCCAGGGTGAGTGAGCTTCAGGCAGGGCGGGGCCAGGCAGGCCGATGTTGGCCCCGCCCCTTGCAGAGCCCAGGGTGATTGAGCGGCAAGGGCGGGGCCAGGAGGACTGACTCCGCCCCCGCCCGCAGTGAGGTCGGCGCTTCGGATGCTGGAGGGTCGCCCCAACAAGGAGGCGCAGGAGTTTGTTAAGAGGCTTCGGGAGCTGGAGAAGTACATGGAGGCGGACCCCTGAGCCCTGCGGGCGAGAGCCAAGCCCTCCCCACGTCCCGCGCTGTTCTCTCGCCTTGTGGTCAGCTCTGTGCAGCCCCGCCATGGCGCCCTTCCCCGCTTCATGGTGTGTGTTCTGTGGCTGGACTCCCTGGTTCCCTTCTGCCCCGCCACATCTGTGCGGTGTGTGCTGTGAACCCCTGTGCCCAGTAAGCCCTACCCTGCTGGGTCTGGACAGCCGACTGGACGAGTCCTGGTCACCAGGTGAGCTTTCCACTTCCCTCAGATTCCACAGCCTCAGGGTGGGAGGGCCCTGGTCTTAGGGCAGGGTTTTCAGTTGGGGGCCTTGCCCCCAGGGGACGTTAGGCAGGGGGGATCAGTCACACCCAGTGAGTGGTGGCTGTGCTGTTGCCACCAGTGGGTAGAGGCTAGAAGTGTGGTTTGACATCCTGCCATGAGCCCTCCCCCCAACATAGAATCGTCCACTCCTAAATGTCACCAGTAACCAGGGAAGACCTCTGTCTTGGGCCTCTCTGGGGTCGGGGCAGAGTCTCCTTAAGCGAAGAGGCTGGAAGGTATGGGTTTGGAGTCTAGACAATCCAGGCCTGAGAGAGAGAGGTGAATACCTGCAGGGCCCCCACCTTCTCTGGGGATGCCCCTCCCCAAGAGGGCATATGGAAGGGGTTCTGCCTGAGAGCTCCATAGGTCTCCAGTTCCCACCCAGCTCACAGGCCCAAAAGAGGGACCTCTGTGGTCATTGTGGGAGGCTGAGGATGTCACACCAGGCTGGTTGGGTTAGTGTAAGGCGCTCTGTGCCAACTGTGTGGCCGTCTCCTTTTCATGAACGCACAGCGTCCACACGAGACCTACCCAGGGGTCCCATCTCTACACCCCAGGCTCTCTAGGCAGGATCTGGCTCACTAGAGGCCAAGTGCTAAGAAGCAGAGGCTCACGCGGGGGTCTTCTTGGCTTGCAGCTTCATTGGGAGGGCTCTGAGGCAGGACCCAGAGCAAGGCTGGGTAAGAAGCACCGGGAAAGAACCCGGTCAGAGTCCAGTCCAGCTCGCAGCTGCATGGCCTAAGGCCGCCAGGCCCGTTTGTGTTCCCACAAGCTCCACTGCCATCTCCAGATGTTCTCGTCACTCCGCCTCCAAAAATACACACCTCTGCAACTTTCAGTTTCTCTGCCTTTACTTGATTCCTTTCCAAATCTCTGTGGGGACCCTGGCTTCAGCTCCTTGCTCAGCAGTCTCCTCCTCTTCTGGGCTGCTGCTGCCGTCTCCCCCGCCGTCAGGGTCAGGCCCAAGTTCCTCAGACTCATCTTCAGTGTCACTGTCAGCACCATCTCTGGGCAGCCAGAGAGAGAGGGGTATGTCCACTGGCCTCCCCAACACATCTACTCACTCACCAAAGCCCCCAAGCTGAGGACATCCTCTCAAAGTGGAAACCCCTCCAGCTTCCCTTCTCTGCAGTCAGAAAACCATCCTGATGTTTAAGACACTCCCCCACCCTGCAGAAGGAGGGGCTGAGATCAGAGGTAGAGGAGAACCCTGGGTCTAGGCTGTCATGAAGCTGAGGGACCTACCGGGAGCCAGTCATGGGCCGATTGGGGTTTGCAAACTCTCGTCCTGAGTCCACATCAAAGGGATCTGAATGGAAAAATGAAGGAGGAAAGCGGCCTGAAGTAGGAGTCCCACAGCTGTGGCAGGAAGGTCTTCCCAACCCCGGGGCTTCTCAAAGGAGGGGGCAGGCCTGAGGGTCCTGGCTCCCACCTGCAGAACAGGTGTCCCTGCCAGGCCTCACCAATTTCTTCCTCTTTGGAGTGCTCCTTGGCGTGGGCCAGGAACTCCTGCTCTGCCTGCAGCACCTCCTCTGGGCTGCTGCAGGCCGCGTATTTGTCCAGAAGCTGGCGGTTCAGATCCAGAAAGCCCTTGCCCCACTTGAATTTCCGCAGTAAAATGACAGCGAGGTCTGAGAAACCTGTCGGTGCAGGAAGCAGGAAGCCCATGGATGTAGACAGTCCCTCTCCTGCCCGTCGGGAACTGAGAGTCCTGCCAACACTGGCCCACGGCCCTCTGCAGCCCACCAAGTCCCTCTCCCCACAGGGTGTCTCACGGGACTGCCCCTCTGAGCCTCCGTGTGGACCTTAAGTTCTCAGGAGATGAGCTGGGGTAACAGCTCTGGGGGCCGTCATGCCCTGACAAGAGCCTGACAAGCACATGGAGGCCAGTGGTCTGTTCTGTCTCCACCTCTGTCTCTCAGGGAGAGGACTCAAGTGGGAGCTGGGAGGAAACCCTGGCCACCGCCCAGCACGGGGCCAGGCTCCTCCCGGGACTGGCAGCAAAAGCACACCGACTCCAGGCTGCCAGGCCCTGACACTCACCCAGGATGCAGAAGGTGGCAGCGAAGGCCTCCACGCAGGACAGCCTGCAGGGCCGGCCATAGTTCACAGGGTTGGCGGCCACCAAATGGGGAAGGAGCCGCAAGTGGCTCCCACGCATCTTCCCAAACGGAGTCTCATCCAGTCTGGCCCAGGAGCAGTCGATGACAGCGACCCCAGACTGTGCCACCAAGTGTCTGCCAAGAGCAGTGTAGGGATTGGTTCTTGGCTTAACTGGGTGCTGGCCCAGGGGCGGCTATGTCCTAGGAGACTGGCCGCCCTGGGGATTCAGAGGCATCATTCAAGGACTCTCATGGGCCAAGCATCTGAGGCAGTTGGGGGAAAGCTGTTCCTCCAAAAGGCTTTTATTCACTCAACGAATGTTTACTGTAGCCTGCTACCTCCTGGGTTCTGTGCTAGGCAACGGGGGGCCAACTAGACAGATGAAACAGGTGAGCTCTGAAGGGGAAGATGCGCCAGGGCTGGGGGTTAATTAAGAAGAGTCCGGGCAGGCCCACTCCGTTTCCCCGCACCCAGTTCTCTCAAGCCTACCTGTCTGCGGGGGACACGTACTGGGAGCCCACTGGGCTGAGCACGAGGCCGCCGAACCTGTGGCCTAGGCGCAGGCAGCGCACCAGCCCCAGGCGGGCCAGCTTGCGGCCGGTGCAGCGCCGGGGGTCGCAGTGGCCCAACTCCCACATGGCCAGCGTGCAGGGCAGCTGCGCCGGGCCCGGGCCGCCCTGGTCCTCAGGGGCCTCTGGCTCCACGGACGCTGCGGTGGGCAGAGAAGGGGACCCGGCCTCAGGCGCGGCTCCGCGGCCCGACCCTCGGCCCCCCTCAGGGTCACACCCCACTCACCGCGCAGCGCGGCGCCCACTTCCTCGGCGAAGGCCTCCAGGGAACGGCCCGCAGGGCGCCGAGCGCGGCCGCCCTCCGCGCCCGGCCCGCGCGAGGTCCTCCGGCGGCCCATGGCGGGAAGCCGGGCCCGCTGCGCCTACTGCGTCTCGGCTCCTCCGGCGGCCCAGTTGCGCGCGGGCACCACTTCCGGTTCCGGCGCCCACGTGACCGCGCGGCGGCGGCGGCGGCGGCGGCGCGATGGCGGCGAGGCTGGCGGGCTTGGCGGTGCTGCTCGGGCTCGGGGCCCGCGGTGAGTGACCAGCCCGGCGCCTGCGTCCCGGAGCACCCCCTGTGGTCTCCGCGGCCCCGCCTGCGCTGCCTGCCCGCCTCCTCACTGCTCGCTCCCCGCAGGGCCCGCACCCACAGGCGCCGCCAAGATGAAGGTGGTGGAGGAGCCCAACACTTTCGGGTGAGTGGCCGCGCGGGGAGCGGGGGGCGCGGTGCCGCGGCCCGGGCCTGCTTCTCCCTGACCCTGCGGCGTCTCGCAGGCTCAACAACCCGTTCCTGCCCCAGACCAGTCGCCTCCAGCCCAAGAGGGACCCTTCACCCGTGTCTGGTGAGTGCGGGGCCCTGACCGCTGACGTGCCGGGGACCCGGGGCGAGCAGGGAGCAGGCCCAGCTTCAGCACCGGTGGGCCGCGTCAGTCCTCGGGAGCCGGCGCCAGGGACGGAGAGGGGCCTTGGAAGTTAGGACCTGGAGCCTCATGCTGTCCTTTGTCAGCCTTCTAAGTGCACGCTAACCTTCCAGAGCGTGCCTGTGCCGGCTTCAATTAGTCCTTAGTTTGTTTTCCTAGAAGTGATCTCTGTTATCGGGTTGGTGTCTGTTTTCTTAAACGGTTTTTAATGCGTTTACGTGCATAAGCTTACACGTAAAAAACGTGTAGTAGCTTTTTTGTGTGTGACCTTTGCTTTCTTGTTTTGAGTAATACCATTTTACTGCTCAAAACGGGATTCTCTGGTAGCTCAGCTGGTAAAGACTCTGCCTACATTGCAGAAGACCCCGGTTCGATTCCTAGGTCGGGAAGATCCGCTGGAGAAGGGATAGGCTACCCACTCTAGGGTTCTTGGACTTGCCTGGTGGCTCAGCTGGTAAAGAATCCGCCTGCAATGAGAGAGACCTGGCTTCGATCCTTCGGTTGGGAAGATTCCCTGGAGAGGGGAACTGCTACCCACTCCAGTATTCTGGCTTGGAGAACTCCATGGACTGTTTAGTCCATGGGATCACAAAAAGTCAGACACCGCTGAGCGACTTCCACTATGCAGGTTTGCTTGTTTGCTGTTGTCGCTCACTGTGCGTCGTCTTCGCTCTTCTCACTTGGTGCCTAGCATTCCATAGGATGCTCTGCGTTCTTTCATTGTCCAGCAAGGTGTTGTTTATGCGTTTTGGTCACTAAAAGCATTGTTGAGGAGAATATCCCTTCTAGCGGTCCCTGTTTCTACACCTATGGGACTGGTTTCCTGCAACAGGATTTCAGGAATGGAATTGCTATTGTTAAATGGGTGTTAAGTATAACAAACAAAAAATCCAAGGGAATTCTCTGGTGGTCCAATGGTTAGGACTTGGTGCTTCCACTGCAAAGGGCATTGAGTTCAATCCCTGACGCAGGAACTAAGATCCTGCAAGCTGCACAGCGCTCAGTCATGTCCGACTCTTTGCAACAACATGGACTGTAGCCCACCAGGCTCCTCTGTCCATGGGATTCTCCAGGCAAGAATACTGGAGTGGGTTGCCATGCCCTCCTCCAAGGGATCTTCCCAACCTAGGGACTGAACCCATGTCTTCTGCATTGCAGGCAGATTCTTTACCAATGAGCNGATTCTCCAGGCAAGAATACTGGAGTGGGTTGCCATGCCCTCCTCCAAGGGATCTTCCCAACCTAGGGACTGAACCCATGTCTTCTGCATTGCAGGCAGATTCTTTACCAATGAGCTATCTGGGAAGCCCACCAATTAAAGAGAAAAAATCCAAGATCTCTTTTTAAAACAAATATTTATTTGGCTGCAGCAGGTCTTAATTGAGGCACTTGGGATCTTTGATCTTCATTGGGGTATGTGGGGTCGAGTTCTCTGACCAGGAATTGAACCCAGGTCCTCTTTGTTGGGAGTGCAGAGTCTTAGCCACTGGACCACTAAGGAAGTCCCCCCAATATTTTTTTTTTTCAATTGAATGCTACCATATGTTAGGGTCTGTGCTGTGGATGCAGAAATGAAGAAAACATACAATGTCCTCATAGAGTTGACAGGCTTAATTGGCAGGAGAGTAGGCTGACAGTAAACAAAAAAGTAGGTAAAACGTAGACTGGTGAAAAGTGGTCTGTAGGTATGGAAGGCAGAGAAGAGTGTGTGTGCGGGGTTGTTCTGGGGATTGCCATTTTAAATGCGGGGTTCAGGAAAAGACTGAGAAGTGAAATTTTGGTCAGAAACTGAAGGGGAGTGGGAGTTAGGGCTATGAATATCTAGGGGAGAAGAGTCCAGCAAAAGGAGTAGCCAAATACAGAACTTGAGCACGGATGCCAGGCTGGAGGGATTGGCCACAGGGTGGGAGTGGGGCGCTGAGATCAGAGACGGAGGGTACAGCTGTGAGCTTTCAGTCTAGACAGAGTTTAGCTTTTTACTGTGAAAATATTGAGTAGAAAAATGGAGGAATGGGGTTGTGAACAGCAGAGTACCCTCCAACTCAGTGCAAGAGTTGATGTTCTGCTGTGCTTTACCTTCTTCTCGTTTGAGACCAGGGTTTGATCCCTGGGTCGGGAAGATGGCCCAGAGAAAGGAATAGCAACCCACTCTAGTATTCTTGCCATGGAGAGAGGAGCCTTGCAGACTACAGTCTGTGGGGTCACAAAGAGTTGAACACAACTGAGTGACTAGCACACACACACAGAATGCCTTGTACAGCTGTCCTGGGTCCCACACTCACCCCTGATCCTCGCCCCAGGAAGCAGGCAAGGGGAATATATGCATCTGGTTAGTTAGGCGCTGGGCCAGCTTTCTCACTAACTATGAAATAAGTGAGGGAGGTTTGAGACTTGCAATTTATTTTGGAGTGTGTCCAGCCAGAGTTGGGCAGCAGGGCACTGTGGTCCACCCTTCACGAGGTCATTCTTTTCTTTGTCATGAGTTTGATTTGCAGTTGGATTCCTGTGTTTCTGCTTGTGCTCAGCTTTAGTGCTTACTCTACACATTTGGAGAAGGCAATGGCAGTCCACTCCACTACTCTTGCCTAGAAAATCTCATGGGCAGAGGAGCCTGGTAGGCTGCAGTCCATGGGGTCACGAAGAGTCGGACACAACTGAGCGACTTCACTTTCACTTTTCACTTTCATGCATTGGAGAAGGAAATGGCAACCCACTCCAGTGTTCTTGCCTGGAGAATCCCAGGGACGGGGCTGCTGTCTCTGGGGTCGCACAGAGTCGGACACGACTGAAGTGACTTAGCAGTAGCAGCNATGCATTGGAGAAGGAAATGGCAACCCACTCCAGTGTTCTTGCCTGGAGAATCCCAGGGACGGGGCTGCTGTCTCTGGGGTCGCACAGAGTCGGACACGACTGAAGTGACTTAGCAGTAGCAGCTACACATTTTTACTTTTGATTTTTCCTTGACTTAAAACAAAATAGTTCTGGCCAATTTCAAACACGTGTGAAAGTGGGAGGAGGGTGTGTGAAGCACCAGGCACCCTCACCCAGCTTTCTTTTTGCCACTCTCGTTACTTTGAAACTAATTTCTCTCAGTTTATTTGTAACATTTTGTGGATGTGTTGAAGGGCACAGCAACAGTATCAGTTGGTAAAATCTCATTGTTTGAGATGTCTAGAATGGTCTCATACTCTTTACCAGGCTGGTGGTTTGAGTCAGTAGGGAATGGCCAAGTGTCGTGCACTTGACACGCGCCCACATGTGCTCTAGCTTCCTCAACTCTATAGATCCCCTCCCTCCGGCTCCTTGCGATTTATCTACTAAGGAGACTGGCTCGAAGGTTTCCAACATTCTGGACTGTGTCCATTGCATTCCCATGGTTAACATTTGTTCGTGTAGTAGCTGGAGTCCAGCCATGCACCTGTGTGCTGGCCAGTCCTCTGGATTTCTCGAGCACTGTGGGGAGAGGTGTCCCCCACCTGGCCTCTGTCTCCCGCCTGAAGCTCTCGTGTACAGCCCTTTCTCAGGGAGAGGACCTTCCAGGCTGTTCCTGGTTGCTGAGTTTTTACCATGAATAGTTGTTGGGTTTTGTCAAAGGTTTTTTCTAAACCTATTAAGGCGGTCCTGAATTTTCTTTTTCAAGCTGTTTCTAGGGGGAGGGAGAAGCTCTATACAGTCAGCAAAAAGAA
>SJYV01047354.1:0-57821 GCA_006410875.1 Neotragus pygmaeus
CATTGGCAGATGAATTCTTTAACGCTGAGCTACCAGGGAAGCCCTATGGGTAAGTTACTGTAGGCAAATTCTTTCTTTTCCTAGTTTCCTTTCCTGCAGAATTAGAGGAGAAACAGTTTTCTGACTGGATGGTGTGAGAATCCCCAAATCTCCCCAGCAGTCCAGCAGGGACACCACTGAATGAAAAAGGGAGGCTCAGAGGAAGGACTCAGGCACCTTCACAGGTCAAAGGGTCAAGTCTCTGTTTTAATCTGTAATTTATATATTGGGACTTTATGTAAGCTTCTATTTGCAGAATGCATTTCTGTTGCCTATTTAACAAAAGTTAGAGAGAGTCACTGGACTAGCTAGTCTCTACAGACACTGCTGCTGCTAAGCGGCTTCAGTTGTGTCCGACTCTTTGCAATTCTATGGACTGTAGCCTGTCAGGCTCCTGTCCATGAGATTCTCCAAAGAATACTGGAGTGAATTGCCTTGCCCTCCTCCAGGGGATCTTCCTGACCCAGGGATCGAATCTGCGTTTCTTACATCTCCTGCAGCGGCAGGCGAGTGCTTTACAATTAGCACCCCCTGAGAAGCCCTTCTACATCCCCTACCTATTCCAATAGGTCCCGTTTATTCATCCAACAAGCAATTAGTGGCTGCTCCTACTGTTCTGGGCTCTGTGGACTGCTTTTATGATTCTAGCTCAAGGTTGAGAAGGGAAGGAAAGCTAGGAAGTTTTTTCCCATTTTCTGATTAAAATGTCAGTAGATGAGGTGGACTAACTGAAGATCTATGTTTCTACTGGCTGGTTTATCCATCCATCCATTATCAATCTTCTATGTATCATCATCTCTCTCAAGAAAAAGCATCCAGACAAATAGAAAGACAATACTGCTGGTAGCACTGAGCTTTGAAAGTGCTGACATACTGGTTTGCTTCCGTGTTTTTCTTTTTTCCATAGCTGCTTACCTTTCAAACAAGGGAATGGGGGAGAAAGGAACTAACATTCTTTGAGTTTTTACCATGTGCCAGGAAATTTATCAGTTTTGCCTCACATCAACCAAGTGAAGTTCAATTTGTTCCCGTGTTTAGAACATAAGGAAACTAAAGCTCTGAGTTTATGTAATTGTTATAGATCAAATATTTTGCATATGGATGATCCCATATAGTGTGTTACTGTATATCGGAAATACGTTAGTGACTAGTGCAATACAATGTTTTTCTAGTAGCCACATTTAAAACACAGGTAAAATTAATTGTAACAATATATTTGACTCAATACAAAAAAATGTGATTTCAGCTTGAAATCAATAAGTTACTAATGAGATATTTTGCACCTTTTATACTAAGTCTTTGAATCTGGTGTGTATGTAACACTTACAGGATATCTCAGTTAAGCCATGTGTCAAGTGCTTGATCATCTCACGTGGCCAGTAGCTACCTTGGGCAGTAGAGCATATACTGCAGAGCCACCAGTTAAGCCCAGGAATAACATCTTGCTGTTGTTCAGTCGCTCAGTTGTGTCCAACTCTTTGTGACCCCATGGACTGCAGCACACCAGGCTTCCTTGTCCTTCGCCATCTCCTGGAGCTTGCTCAAACTCATGTCCATTGAGTCGGTGATGCCATGCTGGTGCTGCTGCTGCTAAGTCGCCTCAGTCGTGTCTGACTCTGTGCGACCCCATAGACAGCAGCTCTCCAGGCTCCCCCGTCCCTGGGATCCTCCAGGCAAGAACACTGGAGTGGATTGCCATGTCCTTCTCCAATGCATGAAAGTGAAAAGTGAAAGTAAAGTCGCTCAGTTGTGTCCAACTCTTAGTGATCCCATGGACTGCAGCCCACCAGGCTCCTCCTCCGTCCATGGGATTTTCCAGGCAAGAGTACTGGAGTGGGGTGCCATTGCCTTCTCTGCAGTGATGCCATAGGAGAACTAAAGTTTACATTCATTTACTAGTTTAAAACATGAAATTTAAGATCAGTGCCTATCTAATGTTATTATAAAGCCATATTATAACTTATTACCCATGACATATCTATTTTTATTTAGTCTTAATTATATATATATATATATATATATGTTTATGTATTTTAATCATGTGTACACGAAAATCTGAGCTTCCCAGATGGCTTGGGTGGTAAAGAATCTGCCTGCAGTGCAGAAGACCTGGGTTCAATTCCTGGGTCAGGAAGATCCCCTGGAGAAGGAAATGGCAACCCACTCCAGTATTCTTGCCTGGAGAATTCAAGGACAGAAAAGCCTGGCAGGCTACAGTTCATGGGGTCGCAAGAGTCAGACACGACTAAACAACTAAACAACATGAAAATCTTTATTTTTACTATGGTGCCTCACATTGTGAATTTTTTAATGTGGTGTTGAACACCATTCATAATTTCTAACAGTGGCAACTAACCCTGGTTCTGGCATATATTCAAATGTTAGCTCACTGATGTATGATAAAATACAAATATTTATTGAATGCCTGCAGTGTGCTATACTGGGGCTATTTTAGCGGATAAGACAAAGTTCCAGTTATCATGGATCTGCTTTCGGACAGATAATTCTGAAATCCACAAGATTATTTTCAGCCCCGTTTGAGAAACTGAACCACAGGAAGATCAGGTAACTGGTGTGTGTTAAAGGAGAGACTCAAACCCAGGTGAGCTGTCACTTGGACTTGCATTCTCATCCACTCCTTCACTGGTACCAAGAGTTCAGAGGACAGGTCAATAGAGGTCAAATAATTGTTCTATTAGTTTATGTGTTGAAGCCGCAATAAATTGCTACATAGTGGCTTAAAACAGCACAAATTTATGATCTTACAGTTCTAGAGGTCAGAAGTCCAAACTCGGTCTCATGGTGCTAAAGTCAAGGTGTTAGCAGGGTTGGGACCCTCAAGGGGCTCAGAGGGGATAAGCTGTGTCCTTGTCTTTCTCTGCTTCTAAAGGTCACCCACATTTCTTGGCTTGTGAACCCTCTATTGCCTCACTCTAATCTCTTGCTTCTGTCATCACATCTCCTACTACTGACTTGACCTTCTTGCCTCCTTGTAAAGACCCTTGTGATTACACTGCAGCCACCTGGATAAGCCTGGATAATCTCCCTGCCTCAAGATCCTCCTCAATTATATCCGCAAAACCCCCTTACCATATATATTTTCTGGCTCTGGCATTAGGACATGGACATCTTTGGAGGGTTGTATTCAGCTTACTACTATTATGGGCACCATATGGGTTAAAACTTGTACTTTGAGGAAAAAAAGTCACGGTTGGGGTGGAAAAGGGAGTGCTTTCTAGTAACTGCATTTGTAAAGTATCTTTTCTGTACAGTTCAGTACTACAGCTTGGTATGAAGTTTGCTTGGGCTGCCATAACAAAAGTGTGGTTAAAAACCACATTTGCTTTCTCATGTTCTGGAGGCCAGAAGTCTGAGGTCTTGGTGTTGAACGGGCTGGTTTCTGAAGCCTCTCTCCTTGGCTTGAGGATGACCATCTTCTCCCTGTGCGTTCAGTCACCTCTCTGTGTCTATGTCTCTGTGTGTATCCAGATTTCCTCTGATAGGGACACCAGTCACAGTGGTTTAGGGCTTACCCCAACAACCTCATTTTCACTTACTAACCTCTTTAAAGACCTTGTCACCAAATATGGTTATATTCTGTGTTACTGAGTGGGTCACAACTTTACTATATGAATTTTAGGGCAAAAAAATTCAGCCCTTAACAGGTTTTAACATATACCAAACTCTATCTAATGGGGGCTTCCCGGGTGGCTCATATGGTACAGAATTTGCCTGCAATGCAGGAGACTTGGGTTTGATCCCTGGGCTGGGAAGATTCCCCCGGAGAAGACGAGTCATAGACTAGGCCAGATCATGGCGGGCTTGCCAGGTGACCAGACTTTTAGTTTGTACTCGGTGACTGGGAAGGTCCTGGAGGGTTCTGAGCAGAGCAATGACATGATCTGATCGAGGACTTAAAAAAATGATTCTGGCTCCTGTGTTGAGAATATTCTGAAGGGGGCAAGGAAAGAAGTAGTTATTACACTTAACCAATATACCACTATCCTATAAATTACAATCAGCTGAGATAAAAAATAAACAGAAACTAAAATAGTCCCTGGTGACCGCCTGCCCATTCTAGTCCCTATGGCTGCACACAGAGGATTTGCAAATAAATGTCAGGGTTGAAAATAACACAAGTATGTACAGGTAGAGTAGGTTAAAAAAATTTATTTACTTACTTAAATTCTCCTAAAATATAAAAACCAGAATGGTTTCCTGAATTATAGCTTTTGGCAGTAAGTAAAGGTCAACGCAAAGAACAGTAAGCCCCAATTTTCTGTAACAGCTTTTATTCTTTCCCCTAAAAAATGCCCACTTTCCTAGAGACATTCATTTAGATGAGACATATATGAGATTTTATTGCTAAAGTGCTAAAAATCATGTAATTCCTGTGACTCTAGATGAGGATTACAATATGAAGAAAGCATTAATTTAAATACTCCAGGTCACTGCAAATCCTCAACAGTCCCTGGTTCCTGTGACAGGAGAAGAATCTGACATGTACATACTTGAACTAAAATTTAGGCCAAAATGCTCTAAAACTTCATCCACCGGTCTGTAATTCAGTTACATACTATAAGACTTATTCAACTCTAATTATGTGGTAACAAGACCTGAAAGGGTTTTGTAAAAGTTTGTTTTAAAAATCCCCAGATAAACTTCATCTGCTAATTTTCTATTCTATTTTCTATATTTTTCTTTGTTTTATTTGTCTCCTTTGCTTTCCACAAGTTCCCAAGGACAATCCCTAAAAAAATTATTAGTCCTATTGTTCGGTTGGAGATGAACTTTTCCCAACAGTCCTCAGGTCTGTGGATGTCCAGAGTGTAAATCTAGGAGGAAAGAGCACATGCTGTGTGAGACCTCAGCATCACAGATAAACATGTCACTATGAAGAAGATAACGTTGTAGAATTTTAAGCAATAGGAAGCCTTTAATGCACCTGAGATGATTTCCCAACGTAGAAAACAATCGACCATATCTTTCAATGGATAGCCTCTAAGCTGTCCTAAAAACCAGCTCTTGACAGGTGGAGGGACACTTGGAGAAGCAACACATGTTATTTTTAGTTCTACTTAGAAAGTTCCCCCTTACACTGATTGATCTAAGATCTGCTTCCCCCAGCTCCTACCCTCCATTTTAGCTTTATCCTTTGGAGCAATGTTTCTCGACAGAAGAGCAAGTAACATTTGGGCAGGACAGCTCTCTACTGTGCAGGGCTGTCCAATGCATCAAGAGATGTTTAATGTACCTGGTGGCCCTCACTGTCTACATCTTAGCATTTTGTGTCTTATCTTGCCTTGGTCTCAATGCCAGTGGGACCCAAACATGTGAGTGATTAGTTTTCTAACCATCAATAGATGCCCACATTTAAAAAACATGGTTGTGTTGATCGGTTTGCTTTCAGAGTAATTCAACTCAGGTCACAACCTTATTGCTCAAATTTTTCTAGACATGCATCAGAAATAATTCCAAGAAAATCAGAAGGAAAAAAAATATCTACGTTTAGGTTCATACTGTTTCTCTAAAATAATACAGCTAGCTTTTTTATATGGCATACTAGGGCAAAGAAGGGACAGTCAAATCGGTATAAACCAAGCGATTGTTTTAGGAAGTGTTTTGCTTAGTAAAACACAGAGGGCATTTTGTTTAAATGATTTTTATAATTTATGCCAAGGAAAAAGAGGGAAGGAAAGAAAAAGACCAAACCTGGTGGGCCAGATGGGCTCCTACAGCAGCCAGGGCAGTGTAGTAGGGCGCAGTCTGACCACTGTTCACGCCCACCAGGCTCAGTGCCCCCAGCATGGCCACACTGAAGCCACTGAGCCACTTCTTGGTGTCTTCACGGAACCGCAGTGCCGTGGACTTAAGCCCAATCAACGCATCATCTTTCTTATCCTAACATTGGAAAGCAGTAAGAAATTGATTTTACTGAGACTTAATTCACAGACCACAAAGTTCACCATTTTGAAGTATGTAATTCAGTGCGTGTGTGCGTGCTCAGTCCCTTCAATCATATCTGACTCTTGGCAACCCTATGGACTATAGCCCACCTGGCTCCCCTGTCCATGAGATTCTCCAGGAAAGAGTAATGAAGCGGGGTGCCATGCCCTCCTCCATCTTCCTGACCCAGGGATCGAACCTGCATCTCCTGCATTGGCAGGTGGGTTCTCTACCATTAGGGCCACCCGAGAAGCCTTGTGCAACCATCACTAACATCTCATTCCAGTAGAAACTGTGTTTTAAAGACCCCGCAGGGACTCCCTCGTGGTCCACTGGTAAAGAGCTTGCCTTCCAATGTAAGGGATATGGGTTCAATCCCTGGATGGAGAACTAAGATCCCACATGCTGCAGGGCAACTAAGACCACGTGCTGCAATGAGAGAGGCCACGAGCCTCAACTAGAGAAGCCCACGTGCCGCAACAAAGACCCAGCATACTGAAAAAAAAAAAAAATGTAAAAACCATGTAGATACACCGTAAGCTGCAAAAAATGGCAGGAACTCAGAAACACAGTTGATCAAATATGAATGTGCAGGCCAAATCAAAGTTAAATGTTACTGCTAAAATGATCTTCCCGGTCGATGTATCACTGTACTTTTACAATCCTGTACTGAGTTTTACTAAATTAGAAATCAAACTCAAGTCTAACTCTTCACACAGCTCTTCTTTACTTCAGAGTTCTCAAACCTCAATGATTTCCTATATATTTCAATCTTGTGAAAATCAAACAGGTATAAAAGTGATCACTTGCTACCTAACCATATCCATTCAGATTTCACTTCCAGCTCAGTTTATTCCTTGCTTCTCCTGTCAAACCCTTCCTGTTTAAGTAGAGCTAGGTCTTGATGATACACTCACATGTGGCAGATGGGTCTCTTCTAGCAACTTTATTTGTAAGCATTTCTATTTATTGTTGTAATCACGGTCATGTGACATTAGAGACTGCATGCAAAGTGGGCATGGAGGGAATGTACCTCAACATAATAAAGGTCATATAAAACAAATCCACAGCAAACATACTCTATGGTGAAAATCTGAAAGCTGTCCTTCCAGGATCAGAAACCAGATGAGGATATCCATTCCTGCCACTTTTATTCAACACAGTACTGGAATTCCTCGTTGGAGCAGTTGAGCAAGAAAAAGGACAGACACCCAAATTGGAAAGGAAGAAGTAAAACAATCACTAGTTTGCAGATGACATGGTTCCATATACAGAAAACCCTAAAGATGCTGCCAAAAAACGATTAGAAATTATAAACGTGTACAGTAAAGCTGTAGGGGACCAATTTGATATTCAAAAATTTGCTGTAGTTCTATACACTGAGCTTGCAGAAAGAGAAATTAAGAAAATAATCTCATTTACAGTCACAACAAAATACCTAGGAATAAATTTAACCATGGAGGTAAAAGACCTGTAGTCTGAAAATATGAGATATTGTTAAAAGAAATGAAGACACAAAGAAATGGAAAAATATTCCATGTTCACGGATTCAAAGAATTAAAATTACTAAAATATCCATACTTTCTAAAGCAATCTACAGTCAATCCAACCTCTATTGAAATACTAACAACTTTCTTCATAGAAACAGAACAAAAAAATCCTAAAATTTGTATGGGACTACAAAAGACCCTAAAAAGCCAAAGCAATCTTGAGAAAAAAGAACAAAGCTGGAGATATCATATATCCTGATTTCAAATTATACTGCAAAGCTATCATAGTCAAAAGCGCATGGTATTGGCAGAAAAACAGACATATATAGATCACTGGAAACAGAATTGAGAGCCCAGAAATAAGCTCACCTGTACAGGGACAATTAATTTACAACAAAGGAGCAAAGAACATTAAATGCAAAAAACTTTCTTTAATAAATGGTGTTGGGAAAACTAGACAGCCACGTGCAAAAGGAATGAGACTAGACCACCATCTTATATCATACATAAAAATTAACTCAAAATGGATTAAAGATTTGAATGTAACACCTGAAGCCATAAAACTCATAGAAGAAAACATAGGCAGTCCACTCCTGACTGATGTCAGTCTTAGTAATATCTTTCTGGATATATCTTCTCAGGTAAGCAAAACAAAAGCAGAAATAAATGAATGAGACTACATCAAACTAAAAAGCTTCTGCACAGCAAAGGAAACCATCAACAAAGTGAAAGGACAAAGTACCAAATGGGAGAAGATATTTGCATATCATATATCTGGTAAGGTGTTAATATTCAAAATATATAAAGAACTCAACAACAACAAAAAAACCCTAGTTAATAAATGGGCAAAGGGTCTGAACAGACATTGCCCTGAAGAGTTTTCTAAAGGACACATACAGATGGCCAACAGGCATATGAAAAGATGTTCAGCATCATTAATCAACAGGGAAATGCAAACCCAAACCACAAAGAGATATCACCCCATTCTGTTAGAATGGCTATCAGAAAGACATGAATAACAAGTGTTGACAAGGTGAGGGAGAAAGAGGAGCTCTCGTGCACTGCTGGTGGGAATATAAACAGGTGCAGTCACTGTGGAAAAACAGAAGGGAGACGTCTCAAAAAGAACAGAACAGAACTGCTGTGTGGTCCAACTAGTCCACTTCTGGGTATCTACCGAAGACAACGAAAACACTAATTCAAGAAGACACATATGCACCCAGTGTTTATCACAGCACTATATACAAGCTAAGATATGGAAGCAACCTCAGTGCCCATCAACAGATGAACTGACAAAGATGTGTTATATACATACGATGGAATACTGTTTAGCCATAAAAGGATAAAATCTTGCCGTTTGCAACAACATAGATGGATCTTGAGGGTATTATGCTAGATAAAATATGATATTAAATAAAAAGTCAGACAGAAAAAGACAAATACCATACAATTTCACTCACATGTGGAATATTAAAAAAATAAATGAACAAACCAAACTAAAACACATAGACAGATACAGAGAACAGATTAGTGGTTACCAGAGGGGAAGGGACTGTGGGCAGGGCAAAATGGATAAAGGGAGTCAACAGTATGGAGATGGGTGGAAACTAAACTTTTGGTGGTCAGTGCCCTGACGTGTATACAGAAGTCCAAATACAATGCTGTACAAATGACACACATAACTTTATAAACCAATTATCTAAAAAAAAAAAAAGCCTAAAGAAAAATCCTTTCCTTTTAATTTGCTGCTTATTTTAAAGTTCTTTTAAAAAAACAAACAAACAGTTAAACCAAAGTTACAAAAAAGCATATTTCTTTACCTGATGGGCATAGATTGTATCGTATATCAGAGTCCACATAATTCCAGAAAAATAGAGAGGAAGGCAAACAGATGGATCACAGGAGCCCTTGACAGCAGACCATCCAAGCAATGCTCCCCAGTTAAACGTCAACCCTACAATTAGTGAAACAGAAAGAGAAGAAAAGTCTAAATGTACTTTAGGCATCTGCAGGTATGAAGCGCTTCCATGTATTAGGCTCTGTGTGTGCTGCTTTCTCACGTTTCTTTCTTAAATCCTCCCAAGTGTCTATGGGAGTTATCAGCAACACTTTACAAAACAGGAAAACAGAACCAGAAAGGGTAATTAAAAATTACATTGCTAACAGAGAGAATAATATCCCATGATAAACAGGGGGTTTCGTGGGAAGAACATGTGTCCTACCTAGTATGACGCCTGGTACAACCAATAAATAGTAGATGCCTTAGGGTTTGCACTCAGACCTGTCTGAGTCAAACTCCTGTGTCCTTCCTTTATTGCTGTATTTCCCCTTTGAGTTACAGAGACAAAGAGCACAGACAGAACACTGGTTCCTTAACCCCTCTCTGAGGTGAGGTGAAGTTGCTCAGTCGTGTCCAACTCTTTGCAACCCCATGGACTGTAGCCCACCAGGCTCCTCCATCCATGGGATTCTCCAGGCAAGAATACTGGAGTGGGTTGCCATTTCCTTCTCCAGGGGATCTTCCCAACCCAGGGATCGAATCCAGGCCTCCCGCATTGCAGGCAGACGCTTTAACCTCTGAGCCACCAGGGAAGCTACCCCCTTTCTAAGGACTATAAACAAACATCTGCACAACTCCTAAATATCTCTGTGTCAGCCTAATCCCTTCTCTCAGCTTCAGATCAGATACTGAGCTGCCTGCTAGACATCTCCAGCCTGCAAGTTGCTCAGGCACACTGACACGCATACTCTGTGGGACCGCAGATGAGAGGAACTTCATTGGCTGAGGAAGAGGGATTCTAAGTGGAAACAGGCAACGTAGGAGGAAAAAAAAAAAAGGGTACCTGAGAAAAGAAGTCTGGGACTCACTGAATCTGAGGTACCTGAGGGACTTGCTCCTTCAAGATGGTGAATGTGTTTCAGTCATTTTTATTTTTCTAGCACTTGGTATGATTCCTGACACAAAGTAAAAGTGAGGGTTTCAATAAATACTTACAGTAAATAAACTAGCTTTCTTAATACTCTTCAAGATTATTCTAGGAATAGAATAGAAAAGTCTAGGAACAGTTCTTTTTGCAGTAGATTGTGCCTTACGTACCTATCTTCCTCTTTCTAACAACTGATGTGCCAAGTGCTATGTTAGATGCGGCACCATCCATATATAAAGAATACTCTGTCTTCCAGGCATCTACAGTTTATTAATGGGGACAGAGGGCAGGCTCTCAGTGTCTTCCTGTTGAACTGCTGCTGTTGAAATGAGTAGCGCCACATGAGAGTGCTTTGGGAGAGACTGGCTACGGCTGAGGAAGCTTCACAGAGAGGGAGGAAGCTCTCGCAAACTGCCCCTTCTTCTCAGTCCACTGTACCTTCAGGACGGGCAGGCTCGAGGCAGCCCATTTTTCTCTTCATGACATACCCAGATTTTTAAGACCATTTCAGGAAATAATGATGATGACCTTAGTAAACGGCCAAGATTTTTTAGCCAAAAAAGCAGCTAATTGCCCTCTTTTAAAATATGACAATTTATTCCTGGTTTGGAAAATTTCATGACTGATCTGACATTTTATCTCTGTCACATTACACACATGTGTGTATGATATTATATATAAAAGCATAGCTTGAGGGTATTGAAGGAGATACTTAAGTAGTTATTTCAAGCTCACCCAAGGCTAACTGAGGCCAGTACGTAATTCGTTTCATTAGTGGGTAGGTGATGACAAGAAGTAGGGATGCTGCTCCAAGAGCGATACTGAAATCAAGGGAAAAAAAAATATTAAAAAGATTAGTGTCACCATCTCTTAAAAATCACTAAAAGATAACAATAGTAACACTAACTCGGAAATGATTTATCTTAAATTATACCTTTTTATTTGGTAAAATTTTCTTCCTAGACCTTGATTCCTGAACTTTAATTAGTATAAAGGATGATTAGAAAATACCTGAAGTGCTATACACAGGGAGCTCAGCTCAGTGCTGTGATGACCTAGAGGGGTGCAATGCGGGGTCGGGGGTGAGAGGGAGGTTCGAGAGAGGGTATATAGGTATACTTATGGCTGATTCGCATTGATGGCAGAAACTAACACAACATTGTAATGCAATTATCCTCCACTCAAAAATAACTTAAAATACTTTCAGTGTTATAAACAACCAAACAAAATAAGAATAGCTAACACATATATTGCTTTCATATATTAGACTTCCCTGGTGGCTCAGATGGTAAAGCGTCTGCCTACAATGTGGGAGACCCAGGTTCAATCCCTGGGTTGGGAAGATCCTCTGGAGAAGGAAATGGCAATCTGCTCCAGTACTCTTGCCTGGAAAATCCCATGGATGGAGGAGCGTGACAGGCTACAGTTCCTGGGGTCACAAAGAGCAGGACACCACTACTCTAACGGCTCTACATATGGTAAGTCGTAATAATCTTCACTACAACCCTAAGAGATGGGCAGTTTTATCCTACTTGGTTGGTTGGGGTTTTTTTTTTTTTTTGGCAGAGGGAAAAACTAAAGCACAAAGAGAAAGTAATTTGCCACGTGTCATAACAGCTAGTGAGCAGCGGGGCTGGACTCAGGCCTAAGGCATCTGGCCCCAGTATCCAACACGATATTCCCCATATGCTACTGCCTGTCTAAATTTCGCTTTAAAATATCAAGACAGCAGGTAAACTAAGATGTCCTAACAGAGAATGGGAGTCCAAATACCCCTTCCTGTATGCACGACAAGGCATTATTTCTCTGGAGGATAAGGTCACAAAGCACCTAGGAAAGGAGGTTCTCAGGATGCTCACAGCTCACCTGGCATTACCCCTCCAGGAATAACCTTCCAAAGTGTTATCACTCGACTGATAAGATACACTAGACTATTATGCAGTAAGTCTAGTCTCCATATGCTTATCCGCTGAGCTCCGCCTCTTTTCTGTCTTATTGAAGCACTATGTAGTAAGCAGCCATCTGATACACAAAAGTTTAATTCTGTCTGTGTTTAAGAGGTTCACAAATGAGTCCTTTTTTCTTCTGTCGCTGATTAGGAATACGATTCTGGGAAAGACCTTTTTTTGCAAAGTGAGTACACTCATTCCTGCCTCTCCTGCCCCTACCACTTCAGAGACACTACGTGGACAGGAAAAATTACACAAATGGGTTTATACACACACTCCCATGCACGCACCTAGAAAACCTAGGAAAGTGCCTTGAGTCCTTCAGGGAACACACAGAGCAAGTCCTGGAGGCGGTGTGAGCAAGTAAGTGAGTGACGTCGCTCAGTTGTGTCTGACTCTTTGTGACCCCATGGCCTGTAGCCTACCACACTCGTCCGTCCATGGGATTTTCCAGGCAAGAGAACTGGAGTGGGTTGCCATTTCCTTCTCCAGAGGATCTTCCTGACCCAGGGATTGAACCCCAGTCTTCCGCACTGTAGGCAGACACTTTACCGTCTGAGCTACCAGGGAAGAATAAATGAAATTGCTGATCTCATCATTCCTTTGGCAGAAAGCATTCCTGACTTTATACAACATGTGGTGATTTACTTAGATTGTTAACTTTACAGATGCTTGATTAGGTAATAAACAACTTTGTGATTCAGGTATTTTGATTCTATCTTATATCTACTTCTGTACCAAATGAGAGAGATTTTATGCATGAGTATGAAAAACACATTTACTGTACCTGTAGTAATTCAGACACAGAAGAACACACAGGGCCAAGGTCAGTTGTCCTCCAAGAAAAACAAAGGACTGAAAAGTTGAAATGTCTCCAGCAGCTATTGGGCGACTTGCTGTTCTTGTAACCTTAACACATAAAACAGATCCTTTAGCATCGAGAAATAGCTCAATTATTTACTTAAACATTGACTCAAGAGACTGGCCCATGGTACCCACTAAGACAGATACATGAATAAAAAGTGAACACTGGAAGTACTGCCAAGAATCAAAGTTCCTATTTAAAACAGCT
The DNA here is from genome assembly GCA_006410875.1 of Neotragus pygmaeus. Lineage (NCBI taxonomy): Eukaryota > Metazoa > Chordata > Mammalia > Artiodactyla > Bovidae > Neotragus > Neotragus pygmaeus. The sequence goes on from SJYV01047354.1 coordinate 13,424, forward strand.
TTGAAAAGAACTAAAAAGTCCCACCATTCATTCCTCTTTCTGTTGCCCATCCCCATCTACAAACAAAATAAAGCAACTTCCTGATCTAACCATTTAGCTACCCAGCTTAGCAAGTATACGCTCAATTTCCACAGAGCAATGAGGGACAAAAATAACAGGACTGTCAGGAAGGGAAACTGCAGAGCATGTCAGATAAGGGTGCTATCATGTGAGTATGGGAAGCACTGCAACAGACGTCAGATATGAAGAAAGAAGACAGATTATGTGAGTCTGAAAGTGGGAATGGGACTTCCATGGTGGTCCAGAGGCTAAGACTTCAAATTTCTAATGCAGGGAGCCAGGGTTTGAAACCTTGTGATTATTCTAAATTCAAGAGGAGCCTGGTGGGCTGCAGTCCATGGGGTCGCTAAGAGTCGGACTCGACTGAGTGAATTCACGTTCACTTTTCACTTTCATGCATTGGAGAAGGAAATGGCAACCCACTCCAGTGTTCTTGCCTGGAGAATCCCAGGGGCGGCAGAGCATGGTGGGCTGCCATCTATGGAGCTGCACAGAGTCGGACACGACTGAAGCGACTTAGCAGCAGCAGCAGCAACCACAAATAAACAGCATAACCAAAATTTTCAGCACTGCTGGAAGTTGAGAACTCAGGATCTGGTATCAAAGAGCCTAGCATTTGAATCCAATTCCATCACTTATTGGCTCTGTGAATTCTGGCAAATTACCTGATCTCCCACAGGTTTAGGTTACTTACTTACTAAAGGAAAAAGAGAAAGAGAGGGAGAGATAATAATAGTACCTACTTCACAGTGCAAGGTCTGATGCCATAAATATTAACTATAATTAATATATTTTTATATGACTTATATCAAGGGTTTAGCAAACTACGGCCTGTGAGCCAAATTCAGCCTTCTGTTTAATGGCACTATGAGCTAAGAATGGCTTTTACTTTTTTTGGTGATTGAAAGTAAATCAGAGAAAGAGTAAAGTATTGTGCCACATGCAAGTAGGCTGAAATTCAAATTTCAGTGTCCACAAATAAAACTTTATTGAATCAGTGACACGCCCATTTCCTTACGTACTGTATGTGTCTGCTTTCATGCTGCAACAGGATGCAGTAGTTACAACAAAGACTCCACGACCCACCAAGCTAAAATATTTACTATCTGGCCCTTCAGAGAGAACTTGTGCTGACCAGATTTAGAGCATGCCTCACTGTGCAATGAAATAGTTTGTCAGAAACTGTAATGATTCATCTTGGTCAGTACCAGGACTGAATATTTTATCCTCGATTTGTAGTTTCAAGTAATAACAATATTTATGTTCTTATATTTGATTTAGGATATTATGCTTATTCCTGCCAGTATTTGAGTGTTACAGTATGCTACTTAATCTAAGAGTTACATACGCATCGCATTGTTGAATCCTTATAACGACCGTTTTTAGCCACTTGAAGTTCTTGCCACTTCTAAGTTTTGGGAAACTGAGACAGAGAGGTTCAGGAACTCCCCAAGGTCACAGACATGAAGGCAGCACAGTCGTCCAGTCCCACCAAGCATGGTACTAATCACAAGATTACACTGCCCCTTCAGGATGAGGGAAACCGTCTGGCTAAGCGTGAGAGCTGAAAATAAAGCACCCATCCAAAGACTAAAAATGATGTAACATGATAATCAAAAAACACATTCTATGTGGCTTTTATGAAACTAGAATGCTCACAGCTGACAAAACCAAATCATTAACACCTGTGCACTGAGATTTTTGGGACCTAATGCTTATCACATGACTAGCAGACTATATACCTTATCAGCAAAACACATTTAGTCCATATAACCTAATAGCAATTCACTTATCATTTAATGTATCAGCAATTTACTTAGTCATCTACTATATTAACCAAATGCAGAGGGAAATGGCAACCCACTGCAGTATTCTTTTTTTTTTTTTTTTCCACTGCAGTATTCTTGACTGGAGAACTCCATGGACAGAGGAGCCTGGTGAGCTACAGCCTATGCGGTCGCAAAGGGTCGGACATGACTGAACAACTAACACACACACATATTAAACAAAACCTTTAGCCATAAACATATACTTAAGGATATACAGACTTTAAGAAACTGTAAGGTAAGCATTACAATTTGACCAAGGTTTTCAACTCACTCCCTCAAAGAGATGCTCATAACATTTTAAAATTCATGTTAGCAAAACCACAGCTATAAAACACTCACTAAGTGCTCTGCTATATGTCAACACAGACTCTGGATTCTTCTACTCAGTGAAAAAGGCATGGGGGAGATGTAAGATATCGAATCAGTTCCCTTTTATCTAGGGAGAAAAAAATTCACTTAAGAGAAAACTAAAATGGCTCTATTTTGTTAATTTTAGAAGTAGAAAAAGTTGGTCGGTTTGATTATGTTATTTTAAAGTTAATTATGTTATTTTTAAATTAAAATTTTAATTAAACTTTTGGAGATAATTTGTGGATTAATATGCAATTTAAAAAAACTCTGTATTTTAAGAAATATAGAAACCCTTTGTATCCATTATCCAGTTTCCTTTAAGGTTAATATTCTGTTAAACTTTATAATATCACAATCAGGAAGCTGACACCAAGCCACTCTAAATGTGTTCAATAATTATTCTGCAGGGATATACACTAGTATATCCTCATTCATATGGTTATTCAGAAAGAAAAATCGACCAGGAAGTGCAACCTCCCAAATTAAGAAAGTATGCATTGTTTGGCATGGATCAAGGCATCCCAGCTGGGTCAGCGAGACAGAGAGATGCCTTTACTGTGGATCACGTGACTCTCTGCTACTGTCCTACCCTCCAGCCACACACACAAATCCACAGTTGCAGCCATTAAGCATCACAGACTTTAGCTCACAGCCATGCCTCTGGATTCCCTCTACCTAGGGTGGCCTTCACCTTCCAGCCGAGCCTTTATTTTTGGCATCTTATTCTGTCATAGTTTGAAGGTCACCTTACCCTACCTGAAAAAGTCTCTCTAACCCCGTCCATGATGCTAAGGTAAGGTAGGTGGTCTTCAGTAAGTTTCTTTATGGACACTATCTCTTGATAGCTAATAGTACTAAACTGAAGTCAGCAATGTTATTTTTCATCCATGCAATCCCAGAATCTGTCATTCTGTCTCATTCACAGTAGGTATTTGATAAATGTTTTTGTATTAAAAAATATACTAATGTGAACTAAAAATCTAGATAGCATATTAAACCTAGATAGCATATTCAAAAGCAGAGACATTACTTTGCCAACAAAGGTCCGTCTAGTCAAGGCTATGGTTTTTCCAGTGGTCATGTATGGATGTGAGAGTTGGACTGTGAAGAAAGCTGAGCGCCAAAGAATTGATGCTTTTGAACTGTGGTGTTGGAGAAGACTCTTCAGAGTCCCTTGGACTGCAAAGGAGATCCAACCAGTCTATTCTAAAGGAGATCAGTCTTTGGAAGGACTGATGCTAAAGCTGAAACTCCAATACTTTGGCCACCTCATACGAAGAGTTGACTCATTGGAAAAGACTCTGATGCTGGGAGGGATAGGGGGCAGGAGGAGAAGGGGACGATAGAGGATGAGATGGCTGGATGGCATCACTGACTCGATGGACGTGAGTCTGAGTGAACTCCGGGAGTTGGTGATGGACAGGGAGGCCTGGTGTACTGCAATTCATGGGGTCGCAAAGAGTTGGACACGACTGAGCGACTGAACTGAACTAAAAATCATTATAGGTGTGCTTAAGGAAAACTCAGACTTATAGGAAAGGCAAACCCTGGAAGATTATTTACTTTATGTGTTATATGATTATTTACTTTACATAATTCATCCTGGATTTCTTACAAATTGAATATTTATTTGATTATTTACTCAAGCATTTAATGAGCTTGTACTTGTTATAGTATAGCTGCTGGAATAAAAGGCAAACAAAATGGACCTTTCTCTTGAGAAAATATATATAATGTATCGAGTTTTAAATGAAGTTTCCTCTGGGGGCTTGGGGAAGGCAGATAAGGAAGACTGGCATTTCCTATCCTTTCTATTTTTTGTATTGAGTGTTTCAGAGTAAGCATGTATTGTTTTTTCTAAGGAGAAAAAAAAAGATGAAATTATGTTTTGCAAATGCTAGTAGGGCTGCCTTGGTTCATTTAAATTAAGGTTTGATTTACACAAGAATAGTTATGGTCCCAGAAGTTCTCAAAGGAAGGGCTGACAGTTCTTTCAGGCACGCCCCGGTTCAGGATGGAATCTTCACTTTCACTTCCAATATCCTTACTCTGGCCTTCCAAGTTTGAATTCATGTTGTAAAAAGGAAGTGCACACAGCCCCCACAGCCGCTCCTGGGTTAAGAAAGGCAGCTCTCTGCACTTTACAATACCAGCTATTCAGAGGATACTGGCGCTTGTTATTTCAGTGAGGACACTAAGTGATCCTGTCCCTTTATGTAGCATTCAAAAGGCAGGCCACGGTCTTACTCTGCAGAACTGAGAGGAGCCCCTGTGCCTTTCTGGGACAAATCTACCTTTTTATCATAGTCCTGGTCCCACATGTCGTTAACAGTACAACCGGCTCCACGCATCAGAACAGCTCCAGTGCCAAACAGAGATAACATGTACCAGTCTGGGAGACAACCTGGATCTGCTGCCAGACCGATGCTCCAAGTACACGGCAGATACAGCAGCCAGGTTCCTGAGCAAAAATAGAGACAGAACAGGGTACAGGTTCGAGTTAGTTAACTGCTTTCATTTGCTTCAACGCTGCAGCCAAAAGAAGGAACACAAAGTCAAAACCACGTGATAGAACTGGGGAAATAAACTTGAAACTCATGTCACAGAGGACTATTCTCCCTAATATGCAGGGTTCCTAGAAACTGGAGTGACATCAACAGCCCAACTGAAAAAAATGAGCAAAAAAAAAATTGGAAAATGCAAATGGCTTTTATACCAATGAAAAGATACTCAACTTGATAAACACACATCAAAACTACATTGAGATAATATTTTTTACCTATCGGGTTGACAAAAGCCAAAGTCTGACATAGTCTGGGGATTTGGATACTCATGTATTTCTGATGAGGTTACCAATGATCCTATGGAGGACAAGCTGAGAATTTTTACTATATATGTGTGTGTACATGTATATATAGGCACATGTATACACATATTGAACAAATATATACTTTTGAATGTATGTTCATAAACTGTGCCAGGAGGCACACATTAGAAACTAATACTAACAATTGCTTTTCAGGGAGGAGAACTAGTACGGAAAAAGGAGCGGAAGACTTGGTTTTCACTCTACATACACCCTTGTACCTTTTGAATCGAGTCATATACATTATTATATGCATGTATTACCTGCTCAAAAAAGTGAATAAAACTATTTATTGTTGTTAAGGCAATATAATAAAATGACTTGGGGAGAGAGAGATTAACCTACTTTTTAAAAATAAAATATTTCGCTAGAACAATACATGCGCAATTCTGGTACTCAGCTCCTAAACTAGATGAAATTAAGCTAAAACCAAGGAGACTATAGGGATGGAGATTTCACACATGAACTTTAGTAGATATCCAATTTCCCAAAGAATAGATATCCTATTTTCAAAAGAAAATCTTTCAATGATTTGTGCCTATTAGGTAAGTTCTAAGCTTTCCTTTCCTATTGAGAAATAAAAGAATACAACATCCCCCCCACACACACACCTCAATCTCTCAAATGTGTCCCTCTGGCATGAGGATTAATTTAGCCTGATTGCCTTTAAGAGACAGAAGATTGAGGAAGTTTTCTTGTTATAGAATAGTGCTATCATCAGATAACTGCCAGAAATATGGGCTAGGTGTGCTGTGGGAAACTTGGTAGGACCTGGAGACCAGAGATAACTGTTTATTAAACATTTGCTTTTCTATCTCCAGTGAATTATCTTCCTCCCCACCCCTTTGAGGTTCCAAACCACTACCTGCAATATCCTGCCATGTCTTTAGCTGAAGATGGTATTTAAGATGAGGATATTTTGACCATTTTGGTGAGTTGCTCAGTCTTCTTGGGTCTCTCTCCAGCATTCATACAATTAAACTTTTGTTTGATTATCTCCTATTAATGTGTCTCATGTCAACTTAATTCTTAGACTTAGAAGGGTGGAGGATAATTTCTTCCTCCTCAAAAAGTGAAATAGGACATGTGGCTACAGAAATCAGATATTGCACAAAAATGGTCAGATGACAAAGTCCTTAGGATCATGTTTAAGCCTCATTAAATTCAAGCTTTATTCATCTGCAAATATTTATAAAGCGCATCTTTGTACCAGAGATGTTCCAGGAATTGTGAATATAATGGTGACTAAGAGAGATGGTTTCTCCCTTCATACAGCTTGTAAATCAAAAGGGAGAAACCCAGTTAAGCAAACAATAATAAAATAGACCAATTCAACAACAGGGCAAGTACAGAATCCTACAAAGGCATAAGGCAGTGCCACCCAAGTTAACTGGGGATGGAGCAGGGAAAAACCAGGACAGCTTTTCCACAAGGGGTATAAACACACACTGCAGAAAGGGCAAGGCAAGGAGAGGCTAAGACACAGGAAGGACCAGTCTAGAGCTGAATTTAGGTTGTCCTGGATAGACTCACATTCAGTGCGTCCCATCTCAAACAGTAACAACAATAACGTTCGGTAAACATTCGTGGAGTGTCAGGCAGTGCTCCTGATGCTCTCTCCATACAGACTCATTTAATCGTCAAAGACACCCTTATAAAGCAGACACTGTTATTACTCCCATTTTACAGATGAGGAAACAGATGCACAGAGAGGTGAAGTAATACACAGTGGGTTTCAGAACTTCCTTTTCCCTGCACCCACCAGTAGAGTTCAGAGGGACAGGAGTGGCTAGCTGACCTGTTCTGATAGAAAAGATAGGCCACTACTTCACAGGCATTTTCCTGATGCAATAAGAACTGAAGGTTTCACTTAAAGAAGAATTTTAAAGACAAAGATGTGTAACCACCTATAGCATTTCAGGTTGGTGTCAAGATTTCCTTGGCCGTAACTCTGTGTTATAGGTTCCGCATGCACTGATGGGAAGCTGTAGGGTACTCCTACAGATGAGGAAGGTTTCTGTAATGAAGGTTCTAGTGTCTGCTCCTAGCAAGTGATACCAGACACCCAAGTATATTATATTTGAACGTTCAGTCTTTCTTATCTACAAAAGAGGGGGAAGAACACCTACCTCTCAGAGCTGTTACGGACAATGCTAATGACAGTGATAATGGAAAACAATTACAAGTTCAGTGTTGATGTGCGACAGGTGCTGTCAGCTAATACTTTTGATTCTCACAATAAACACATGCGGTAGGCTACGATATTTACTTAACAAACACAGAAACCGAAGCATTGAGAAAGTAATTTGCCCAAGGCCACACAGACAAACCCAGCCAAACCTGAAAGTGAAAGAGTCAGTGGTTCGGTCGTGTCTGACTCTCTGTGACTCCATGGACTGTGGCCCACCAGGCTCCTCTGTCCATGAAAATTCTCCAGGCAAGAATATCAGAGTGGGTTGCTATTCCCTTCTCCAGGGGAATCTTTCTGACCCAGGGATTGAGCCCAGGTCTCCTGCACTGTAAGCAGACTCATCTTCTGAGCCCCTGCTGCTGCTGCTGCTAAGTCACTTCAGTCGTGTCCAACTCTGTGCGTCCCCATAGACGGCAGCCCACCAGGCTTCGGCGCCCCTGGGATTCTCCAGGCAAGAACACTGGAGTGGGTTGCCATTTCCTTCTCCAATGCATGAAAGTGAAAAGTGAAAGTGAAGTCGCTCAGTCGTGCCCAACTCTTTGAGATCCCATGGAGTGTGGCCCACCAGGCTCCTCCGTCCATGGGATTTTCCAGGCAAGAGTACTGGAGTGGGGTGCCACTGCCTTCTAGGCAGCATATTAAAAAGCAGAGAAAACACTTGCTGACATTCATCTGTAGAGTCAAAGCTATGGTTTTTCCAGTAGTCATTTATGAGTGTGAGAGTTGGACCATAAAGAAGGCTAGCGCTGAAGAACTGAAGCTTTCAAACTGTGATGTTGGAGAAGACTCTTGAGAGTCTCTTGGACTGCAAGGATATCAAACCAGTTAATCTTAAAGGAAATCAACCCTGAATATTCATTGGAAGGACTGATGGTGAAGCTGAAGCTCCAATGCTTTGGCTACCTGATGCAAAGAGCCGACTCACTGGAAAAGACTCTGATGCTGGGAAAGATTAAAGGCAAAAGAAGGGGGCGGCAGAGGATGAGATGGTTAGATAGCATCACAAACTCAATGGACATGAATTTGAGAAAACTCTGGCAGATAGTGAAGGACAGGGGAGTCTGGTGAGCTGCAGTCCATGGGGTCACAAACAGTCCAACACAACTTAGTGACTGAACAACAACATAGATAAAACATGGCAGAATTCAATGTGGCTGGAATTCAAATCCAGGCAGTTTGCCTCCAGACTATCACTCTGGATATCTAAATCTCAACATAACCATGAATTCTTTCTTTTTCTTTTGCCCTCCTGATACTCAGCAACATGTCTTTGTCTTCCCTATGACACTTTTGCGACTGATTATCAACATGATATTTTCATTCTGTTCTCTGCCACGAAGAAAGATAGTGAGAATACAAATAGGTTTTAGAAAGATATATTCATTACATGAAAAGTAAAAACTCTCTCCACAACAATGTGAACTGACTTAGTCCCATTGAACGGTACAGTTAAATATGGTTAAAATAGTATGATTTATGTTATGTGACTTTTACCACAATAAAAATTTTTTTAAAAAAAGAAAAGGTAAAAACTCTCTGGGAAATCACAAATAAATTGAGCAAGCATTCTGAAAGGTGACGACTGGACCAGGAGCTTGTAGAAACTGAGTCTAAGCTTTAGGTGCTAATAGATACTATCTTCAAGACAACACCAACAGCCACAAATGCAGTAAAACCAGTTATACCACCAATTAAGTGGAAAGAGCGCCACCTGCTGAAACTTCCTGAAATAATGCAGTCTGTGACATGGTTGTAGGAAGCTGTAATCCTTTCCGAGAAACAGTGAAACCCACTTTTTAACAATAGCAAACTTCAGCTAATTAAAACATCACACCTAGGGGCTTCCCTGGTGGCTCAGTGGTAACGAGTAGTCTCCTACCTACTAATGTAGGAGACATGGGTTCGATCCCTAATCCAGGAAGATCTCACATGCCACAGAGCAACTAAGCCTGTGCACCACAACTACTGACCCTCGAGAACGCCCATTACTGAGCCCATGTGCCACACCTGCTGAAGTCCGAGGGCCTAGAGCCTGTGCTCTGCAACAAGAGAAGCCACCACAAGGAGAAGCAGCACAACTGGAGAGTAGCCCCTACTCGCTGCAACTAGAGAAAAACCCACGCAGCAACCAAGACCCAGCACGGTCAAAAATAAAGAAATAAAGTCATAATACCATACACATAATACCCACAAAAGAAGAATTTTAGCAAAGAAAAATCAAATCTGGAATTCTACTACTGACAACTTATTATTCCTGGCATACAGTAGGGGCTCAAAACGATGCTTGCTGAATGAATTCCAATAGTACCAACAGTGCCAAGGTGGGGCTAGTGGTAAAGAACCTGCCTGCCAGCACAGGAGACGAAAGAGACCTGGGTTCAACCCCTGAGTCAGGAAGGTCCCCTGCAGGAGGCCATGGCAACCCACTCCAGTATTCTTGCCTGGAGAATCCCATGGTCAGAGGAGCCTGGCAGCCTACAGTCTACAGGTTCGAAAAAAGGCAGACACGACTGAAGCGACTTAGCACACAGCACGGTACTGACTGTTAATAGGTTGTCTGAAAAGTCCCACAGTCATCTTATTTAGAACCAAAGCAAACAGGCAGGTATCCTCCTAACATACTTAATACTATTTACCCAATCTTCTCCAATTCCAATTTCTCAAGTAACGGCTAACATTCTCATGCATTTATTAGGTCAAGCACTGTTTAAGGACTTGACACTTGTTAACAAATTCTCATGACAACTTTACAAAGTCAGTATTCTTAGTATCCTCATTTTACAGGTGAGACATGAAGGCCCAGAGGAGTAAAGTAACTTACCAGAGGTCTCTCAAGTGAGCAGAGTGAAGATTCAAAGAAGTCTGGCTCTAGAGTTTTATTCATATATAAACTTTTTATAAAAGTCTCTTATTATGTGGTCGAACCTCTAAGGGAGAAGCCAGAGATTTATGGATATGGGACTTAGAGCAGCTGCTGATATTAGATGCCCATAAGCCTACACTACGTGCGGCTCTGTGACACCTATCACAATAATAGAATAACAACGATTAGGCTTCAGGTTAGAATTAGGCTTAAAATTTTATGTGTATCAACTTGAATCTGGCCCCAAATGCCATGGGTCATGATGACAGGACTGTGCCTACCATTTAATTGACTTTTTCACTTTAACTGCTGATTGTTATAAATTCTTAGTGGCTCTGATCTCAAATTGGTAGTGCATAAATTTAGAATACCAAAAACAAGGCCTAATTTGGGGGTCTTAGCTGAGCAAAGGTGGAGGGACTATATCTAGGCATTGGAATGTATTTACCATCCTCTGCTTAAAAAAAAAAAAAGAAAAAGTTGGCTTAAAGCTCAACATTCAGAAAACTAAGATCATGGCATCCAGTCCCATCACATCATGGCAAATAGATGGGGAAACAGTGGAAACAGTGGCTGACTTCATTTTTTTGGGCTCCAAGATCACTGCAGATGGTAATTGCAGCCATGAAATTAAAAGACACTTACTTCTTGGAAGGAAAGTTATGACCAACCTAGACAGCATATTAAAAATCAGAGACATTACTTTGCTAACAAAGGTTCATCTAGTCAAGGCTATGGTTTTTCCAGTGGTCATGTATGGATGTGAGACTTGGACTATAAAGAAAGATGAGTGCTGAAGAACTGATGCTTTTGAACTGTGGTGTTGGAGAAGACTCTTGAGAGTCACTTGGACTGCAAGGAGATCCAACCAGTCCATCCTAAAGGAGATCAGTCCTGGGTGTCCATTGGAAGGACTAATGTTGAAGCTTAAACTCCAATACTTTGGCCCCCTGATGTGAAGACCTGACTCACTGGAAAAGACCCTGATGCTGGGAAAGATTGAGGGCAGGAGGAGAAGGGGACGACAGAGGATGAGATGGTTGGATGGCATCACTGACTCAATGGACATGGGTTTGGGTGGACTGTAAGAGTTGGTGATGGACAGGGAGGCCTGGCGTGCTGCAGTTCATGGGGTCACAAAGAGTCGGACACGACTGAGCGACCGAACTGAACTGAACTGAACCATTCACTGCAATGGTACATGCCGTCAGCCAGATTACCTGGAGTTCAGCCTCCACCCCACCCTCCCCTCTGTCCATTCTTATTCCGTCCAGCTCTTATCCAGCCTTGATGCCCACTATTTTCTATGCTCAACTGGGGTTCCAGATGAGCTTATATCCTTAGTGTACTAACACTCTACCCTTGAGTCTGCAAAAATAATTCCCCCACCAATAAGGAACTCTTTCCTCCTCTGCAAAATCTACCTGTCCTTTGAGGCAGGGGTCCCCAATCTCTGGGATCTAATGCCTGATGACCTGAGGTGAAGCTGATGTCATAATAATAGAAATAAAGTGCACAATAAGTGCGATGCACTTGAAAAGTGAAGCGAAAGTGAAAGTCACTCAGTTGTGTCTACCTCTTTGCAACCCCATAGACTAAATAGTCCATGGCATTCTCCAGGCCAGAATACTGAAGTGGGTAGCCCTTCCCTTCTCCAGGGTATCTTCCCAATCCAGGGATCAAACCCAGGTCCCCACATTACAGCTGGATTCTTTACCAGCTGAGCCACCAGGGAAGCCCAAAATGCACTTGAATCATCCCAAAACCATGTCACTCCCCCACAACCCCCAACATTGGGAAAAACTGTCTTTCTTGAAACCAGTCCCTGATGCCAAATATGCTGGGGACCACTGCTTTGAGGTACACTTTCTTCTCAATTTTTTCCAGCAATGAACATTCACAATAATTACTCTTTTCTTGCTGTACTTACTATCTGTATCACTTATATTTGATCCCATACTTTCTAAACTCACCCAATACTTTCTTTTTTTTTTTTAAACCAGACTGGGAGTTCTCTGAAAGGACAAAGTTGCCACAGCTCTTTCTATTCCTAAGGCTAGGCGATGCAGCAGGACTTCAATCTTTCAATATTACTGCCAGGGTCTTCTAGACACTAGAAATAAAAGTCCCATATAAGTGGAGTTTATGCTGTACTGGAAAAGTGTATCAACCAATAAATGCATAAGGCTACCGGCAAAGGTTATGAAGAAAAATGAGGGGTAAAGAGATAGAGACTGCAGTGAAAGGTGAATACGTTACACACTAAAGTCAAGGAAGTCCTCCCTTAGGAGGCGACCGTGAGCTGATAAGTAGTGGACAAGTGCAATGCCTGCAGCATTCGAATGAATTAAATCTTTGTGCTACAAACAGTGCAGGGCAAAGAGCTAATAAACTCAGCATCATCCGGTCTGGCTCTCCAGAGAGCCTTCGTTTCCTCTGCATTTGCTTTGAGGGCCTTGCAGCATTATGGGAAAGATGAAACATAATGAATGTGGAAATGCTTGCACACTGTGCTACTGCTAAGTCGCTTCAGTCGTGTCCGACTCTGTGCGACCCCATAGACGGCAGCCCACCAGGCTCCCCCGTCCCAGGGATTCTCCAGGCAAGAACACTGGAGTGGATTGTCATTTTCTTCTCCAATGCATTAAAGTGAAAGTGAAGTCGCTCAGCCGTATCTGACTCTTCGCAACCCCATGGACTGCAGCCATGGGATCCTCCATCCATGGGATTTTCCAGGCAAGAGTACTGGAGTTGGGGGCCATCGCCTTCTCCGCTTGCACACTGTAACGTGAAGTCGCTCAGTCGTGTCCGACTCTTTGCGACCCCATGGACTGTAGCCTACTAGGCTCCTCTGTCCATGCGATTTTCCAGGCAATAGTGATGGAGTGGATTGCCATTTCCTTCCCCAAGGGATCTTCCCAACCCAGGAATCGAACCCGGGTCTCCCGCATTTAGACAGACGCTTTTACCGTCTGAGCCACAGGGCATCAGAGGGCAAACACACTGAAACCATGCTCACAGAAATCTAGTCAATCTAATCACAGTAGGACCACAGCCTTCTCTAACTCAATGAACCTAAGCCATGCCCGCGGGGCAACCCAAGACGGGTGGGTCATGGCGGAGAGGTCTGACAGAATATGGTCCATTGGAGAAGGGAATGGCAAACCACTTCAGTATTCTTGCCTTGAGAACCCATGAACAGTATGAAAAGGCAATCTGCGCAAATGCAGGGATGCGGGCACGGAATTTCCGCTCGATTCACAACTTAGAAACACGGTCTGTGGGATGAGCGGAGTTTCTAACCCGCTCAGGCGCTCAGTTCAAGGGGCGGGTGACAGCCGGCCGGGCACTTCGGAGATCGCCCTGTTCGGGTTTCTCGAGGGTAACGAGCACCTGGAGGCCAAGCCGCGGCTTTCGGGCTTCATTTCCAGGACGCTCGCAGCTTCCAGGCTTCATGTCCATGACGCTCGCAGCCCCCCGGACCGCCGCGTCCGTCCGCACTCACCTATGGGCTTGTCCAACCGCATGAGGCGCAGGTAGGGCTGCAGAGGGCGGGGCGCCGAGTTCACGACCGCGGCTGCCGACAGGCTCAGCGGACGCCCGCGCGGCCCCCGCCCGGCCGAGGGCTGCCAGTTCGCCGCGTGGAGCCCGCGGGCCGCGTGCACCAGGGCCAGGGAGCGGCCGCGCGCGCCCCACAGCCATGCCCGCGTCCCAGCCTGCAGTCCCCGCACGAGTCTCGCGCCAGCGCCCAGCATGGCGCTCGGGAGAGCCTGGACCCGCAGGGGCCTGACGTCATTCCCGAGCGTCAGGTCAGCGGCAGGCTGCGGGGTGACGTCAGCGGGATGACCGTCCGCGCCGGTCCGGCCCCACGGCCCAGTGGATGAAAAGTGTCACGGTCACCTAGCGCTGTGAAGGAGTTCCTCAGAGAAAGGAATCCCTAGTTTCAAAATACGTAGCAGTTGTTATAGGGAAAAGTAAAATAAAACCACCTGAGAAAAACCTACGGAAGCCCGATACTGGTTTGCAGTAGAAACTGTTTCCTTTTTAAAGCTAAAAGGTCACCAAACGGCCAAAAGCCAAGAATGTAAACTAAAGCCATATTCAGGATTAAGAAACGTTCGTTGCGCAAATGAAAACCTTAAATTTGATAGGCAATTCAGAGTTCGTATAACCCAGAGGCAGTGAGTGTGTGGCGTCCCATGAGCTTGCAGCTGGAATATCTGGTCTGGGCACTTCATTCTAGTCAACTCCTGGCCCTGTGTGCCTGGCCCCCTGACAGGCGCTTTACATGTATTATCCTATTTAATCATTACTGAGTGACTGTGGGCAAGTCTTGCGTTTGAATTTTAGTGTTGTAGGGAATTAGGTTAGTCTTTAAGTGCCTATCTTTAAAACCCCAATCAGTAATTCAGTGACATCTTGAGTCTCCAGTGGTGGTGGCCAAGGAAGTAGTCCTTAATAAATTTAGGAAACTGAATTTATTCATAACTAGTTCAATAACTCCCGAAGCTTGCTCAAACCCATGTCCATCCAATCGGTGATGCCATACAACCATCTCATCCTCTGTCTTCCCCTTCTCCTCCTTCCAGCATTATGGGAAAGAGGAAACATAATGAATGTGGAAGGGTGTCCATACTGAGCACTCTGTTTAATTGTAGACAGCGGGATCCAGGCACTGGGAAATTTTATTCTATATTTGTAAAGGAAAAAACACATTCTCCTGTACCTGTTTATTCTCAACAACAGCACTTGTGACACCAGACGTGTGGATTTTCCACACATCAAACACTTCTGCAACACCCAAGTGTCCTGAAATTTTACTCAATTCTGGCGCTATCTAGCTGGAGTTTGCATCAGCTCCCACAGGTTTTAGGCTGACTCCTAGAAGACTGTTGATAGTCCCCTTTCAGTGAAAGTGGCTCAGTTGTGTCTGGCTCTTTGGGACCCCATGGACTGTAGCCCACCAGGCTCCTCCTTCCATGAAATTCTCTAGGCAAGAATACTGGAGTTGGTTGCCATTTCCTTCTCCAGGGAATATTCCTAACCCAGGTATCGAACACGGGTCTCCTTCAGTGCAGGTGATCTTCTGAGCCACCAGCGAAGCCCATCAAAAGTCTAGATTGTTACCTGTGCTTCTGAGCTATCCTTGTTGCGGAGGAAAAAAGTTTTCCTCTGCCTCTCTAGGTGCTTTTGACTAGTCTCAGACTTAATTGACATGAGATAGATTAATAAGAGAAAGTAAAATATAATCACATTTGTAGGAGGAATCCTAACATGAGAGCCCCCAGAGACAGTCAAGTAAAATGAGGTATATATGATCTCCTGGACTAAAGAGAAAGGGATTAGGATCTGGGACTTCAAAGAGAAAGAAATTTCACAGAGAGAACAAGAAGAGCAAATGTTTGGTAAACAAATATTTGCTGGGCCATATAGAAATAATAGGACACAGAATTTTATTTTCTTATCAAATGTTTTTTAAATGAAGTTTTATTTATTTGTTTTTATTTTATTTTATGTTGGTCATGCTGCATGGCTTGTGGGATCTTAGTTCCCTGGCCAGGGATTGAACCTGTGGCCCCTGCAGTGGAAGCTGAAGTCCTAACCCCTTGACTGCCAGGGAATTCCCCAGACAGAGAATTTTAACAATCAGATTTTGCTAGGTTCCTCCCTGTCTACCAAACCTAGCTCACATTGTAATGTACTTATCTATGGTGATAACTCCCTTCCTGGAACACATCCTGTTTCTCCAGTTTGTAGGCAGTTGAAGAGGGAAGGAGATAAAAGCTCTTCCTGATCCATTTGTTTTTTTAGAAAACAACCAGTCTACAGTAATCCTCATGCCAAAGAGACATATTTTGGGGTGATAAATTTTGCTCCCAGGTGGCACAGTGGTAAAAGAATCCACCTGCCAACACAGGAGACTCAAGAGACACAGGTTTGATCCCTGGGTCAGGAAGATCTCCTGGAGTGGGAAATGGCAACCCACTCCAGTATTCTTGCCTGGAAAATCCCACAGAGGAGCCTGGTGGGTTGCAGTCCATGGGGTTGCAAAGAGTCAGACATGACTGAGGATGCATGCATTTGCCATTTGACATACTGGCTATAAATTGGAGTTTCCCAAGACCCAGATTAATTTACTAGAGTGACTCAGAGAACTTAGGAAAACATTTCACTTACCAATGATCAGTTTTGCTTTTTTTTTTTTTTAATAAAAGAATATAACTATGAAACAGACAGATGGAAGAGATGAACAGGGCAAGCAGAGAGCTTCCACTCTGTCTGGACAGATACCACTCTCCCATCACCACTATGTGTTCCCAACCCTGAAGCCCTTGAACCCTGTTCCTTTGGGGTTTTATGGAGGCCTCATTATATAGGCATGATTGACAAAACCACTAGCCATTGATGACTGAACTCAGTCTTCAGTCCTTCTGCCCCCTCTGGAGGTCTGAGTGGGAGTCAAAGTTCCAACCCACTAACAGGTGGTTGACTCTTCTTGCTGCTAGCTTCCATCCTGCAGGACGTCCCCCTCCAGTATTCTTACTTGGAGAATTCCATGGACAGAGGAGCCTGGCTACATACACTCCGTAGGGTCACATAGAGTCAGACACAACTGAGCGATTAACATGGTCACTTCTAAAAATCCCCTCTTTAGTATAAGTTCTGCTGTGCTCAAAAGGGGTTCCTTACGAATGAGATAAGACACTCTTACCACTCAGAAAATTCTAAGGGTTTCAGGAACTTTGTGCCAAGAACTGGGGGCAAAGATCAAATCTTTTTCTTATATGACAATATTATATAAATATTCATAAATATGTGTTCCATATATAAATGTTATATATACATGGATATGTATATAGAAGTCAGAGGGGGACTTAAAGGTATAGCCATTCTAGTCCTAATAGAAACTTAACCTGCATAAACTTCTTCCTTCCTTAAAGAAACAAACAGGCAAGTGTTTGCAATCAGGTCACTAGACTCAGCTGAGGACATTTTCTGTGAAAATAAAAGACATGCTCCAAGGACGAGAGAGCAGTAGCAGGCTGAAGCGTACTTGTTCCAGCTGGCTGTGCAACTTACTCTTTCAGAAGCTGGAAACAGATGAGCTCACTGTTAAAGACATATAACTGGAGGGCAGTGATAAATAGTAACCTAGAGACTGCCATTCATTTGCAGCCAAAACAAATAGACTGAGACAGATAAGCACTTTAGGTAAAGGGTCATACGCCTGCCTCTGGGGATGAGGTACATTCTAAAGCAGCTGCCTTTGCTGGTCTCGCCATCCAAGGTAGACTTTTCCTACCTATCCTCCCNGTTTTAGATAAGATGCATGTGAGACAATCCTGGTCAATGAGACTGGAAGGAAGTCTACAGGGAGGAGTCCAGAAAGCATGTTGCTACCCTTGAAAGGGAACACATAACGGTCATTCCACATTTTTGCCTCTG
Source organism: Neotragus pygmaeus (assembly GCA_006410875.1). Taxonomy (NCBI): domain Eukaryota; kingdom Metazoa; phylum Chordata; class Mammalia; order Artiodactyla; family Bovidae; genus Neotragus; species Neotragus pygmaeus. The sequence continues at coordinate 31,030 of SJYV01047354.1, forward strand.
GAAGAATGCTAATCTGTATTCGGTTATTCAACTGATACATCTTCATTGCCCAGCATGTATCCTGAAATCTAAAGTCTATCTGTCCTTGAACTGGAAGGGACCAGCTTTTAAAATGTAGGTGAGTTTCAAAAACACAGTCTAATAAAGTCATGTACTTTGAATAGAGTGGGAATGTAAAGGAAATAGCAGACCAGAATTAAGGGCCGGGTCTCCAGTTAGACAGTTCTGAAAGCCTAGTTTGGTGGAGAGGTTGGAGGCAGGGGAATTTCTATTTATGGAATGTAGCCTTGGTCTTCCATATCAACTGCAATTGATAACCAACATGCAAACCAATCCCAGAAAGAAGGTCTCACAGAGGTAGCCCTGCACCTTCCATCAGTACCGCTGCTCCTGCCTGCTCACAGCCAGGACACCCTGATGTCTCTTGCAATGCAAGCATCATCCTCAGTGATCACTTCCACTCTTTGCATTTCCTGGAACTTACTCTCAAGGAAGTTTACACCACCCTCTTAGTACAATAAACCAGGGTTCTTCTCTCCCTTTTGTGACAGCCCTTCGTATTTTTGCATCTTGTCTGCTCTTAGCCACAAAGCTCTGATTTTCAACTCTTTCTTCTTTGAGGTGGTTTCTAAATCCCCTTACAATCATGCTCACATTATATAGAAACATTCCTGTGCTGTATTTCCCAATATTTCTCTGAAAATACTGGGTTGGTCTAAAAGTTAGTTTGTGTTTTTGCGTAACATCTTAGGAAAAACTGAACGAATGTTTTGGCCAACCCAATATGTTGTCTAGAGGAGAATACCGTGCTCCAGCAAGCATTTCACCATGCAGGACATGTATATCCATCAATAAATTTGTTTCTTATAGTGGTTTTAATGCCACTAAGTTTAGCTCACCTGGTAAAGAATCCACCTGCAATGTAGGAGACCCTAGTTCGATTCCTGGGTTGTGAAGATTCCCTGGAGAAGGGATAGGCTACTGATTACAGTATTCTTGGGCTTCTCTGGTGCCTCAGCTGGTAAAGAATCTGCCTATAAAGGGGGAGACCTGGGTTCAATCCCTGGGTTGGAAACATCTCCCGGAGAAGGGAACAACTAGCCACTCCAGTATTCTGGCCTGGAGAATTCCATGGACAGAGGAGTCTGGCAGGCTACAATTCATGGGATTGCAAAGAGTCAGACGCAACTGAGTGACTTTTACTTTCACTTTCAAGGTTACCTTGGTAGTTCAGTTGGTAAAGGACCTGCCTGTACTGCAGGAGACCCACGTTCAACCCCTGGGTTGGGAATATCCCCTGGAGAATGGAATGGAAACCCACTCCAGTCTTCTTGTCTGGAAAAATCCCATGGACAGAGGAGCCTGGCAGGCTATAGTCTATGGTGTCACAAGTGTTGGATATGACTTAGCGACCAAACCACCACCATAGTAGCCATATCATCCTGGCCTTGGATAATTGTGAGATATGAAGCCATATAATTGTAATCAGAACAGAAATTCAGGACATCACCTTTGCCTGCATGCATGAATATGAGCTGGGGAAGCAAGGTAACTAGGAGATCGCCAGGAATCTAATATTCCAAACACAACTTTGACATGTCATCAAACACTTAATAAAGGATTACCAAGAAGCAAATGCAGAGATGTGACCTGGCTCTCAGAAGAAGTCTACCTAAACAAAAGGAGTAGAAAGGACTAGGGTACTAGAACAAATTTCCTGAGATACTCAAGGGAGCAATCACTTAAAACTTAAGGTCCATGCCAAAGACTCCAGTTACCTAATGAAGAAAATTTCACAGTGAAACCCTGAGAGGGGTCAAGCTTCCAGGCATTTCTTATCACTCCTGGTATGGGGGTCACACACAGCTAGTGGCAGCATATAATTGGTGGATTTAAGATCCAAAAGAAGGGATCAATAGACGTTTCTATCTGTTTAGAGTAAGTGAGACTTTTCTTTGGCCACGCCACGTGGCATGCAGGCTTTTACTTCCCCAACCAGGGATCAAACCCTCATCCCCTGCAGCAGAAGCAAAGTCTTAACCACTGGGCCATTAGAAAAGTCCCTAAGTGAGACTTTTTATTTTCTCTTATTATTCAGTATCGGATGTACAGTTCTTCTGTACAGTTTTTTTGGTTTTCACTTAGTTGCTCAGTCATGTCCAACTCTTTGCAACACCACGGACTGTAGCCTGCCAGGCTCCTCTGCCCATGGAATTCTCTAAGCAAGAATACTGGAGTAGGTAGCCATTCCCTTTTCCGGGGGATCTTCCCAACTCTGGGATCAAATCTGGGTCTCCTGCACTGCAGGCAGGTTCTTTACTGCGTGACCCACCAGGGCAGGTACAACATCTACCCTGCTCCCCTCACCCCTAGACCTAACCTCCCTGTTCTTTTTCTCAGAAACTGCTACAAGTCAGATCTTTCCCATCTGGCTTTAGTGCAAGCAGCTTCAGCTATCTTTTCTAGCTTTGGGTCATCCACACATTTCAAACAGAATCCGTGAATAAATGGGGAGGGCAGTGTCCATAAAAATAGGAATCATTAATCTACCTAAGAGTTAAAAGGAAATGTGGTTAAGAGGATATTCTTGACAATAGTGAGAATTCTGTAGTTGTGATTCTGCTAATACTGCCAAAGATTATCAATGTTGCCAAAGGGTTATTTTCAAATCATGGTAAGAAGCCTNGGAGCCTCTCTACTGAGCGCGAGGCATGGCTGCTGCCCAGCCAACGGGCCAAAAGACAATGGAAGTGTAAGTGACTCTAAGGGGCAATTAGGCCAATTATCTCCTCTGGCAAGTTGGAAGTGCAGACCCAGAGCAGTCAGGCTCGCCAGCCATGTCACAAGGGTGGTTATTGGCAGAACAGCCTGGAAGCAGGGCTAGGCCCACCAGCCTGAATAATGGGCCATCACTGTTAACTGTTGCCTCTGGCTGGCTTCTATGTGACAAGTCCTGTAAGGTAGACCCATTGCCCCCATTTGATGGATGGATAAACTGAGACCCTCTGGTGGAAGCTGACTGGCTCAAGATCACAGTGGACGCTGGTGGCAGAACAGAGACCAGAAGCCAAATCTCAGAGGACTTTATCCGAAGCTTCTTTCCCCATGCCCTCTTTCCTGCCCTCCCTTCCCGCCACTTTGGGCCCAGACTGACGTGAGCAGAGAGGCCTGGGAGCTGTCAGAGTCCACCATCCCCCACCCTCCCGGTGGCCAAACAACAGCCCAAGGGAGGCCACAGGCCACACCAGCAGGAGTGGCCTGCGACCCAGAGCTGTCGGGTGCCTCACAAGCCACGAGTCTGAACACAGAACCACCATTCGAGTGGAATTTGGTGAAGCCAGTCAAAGTGATGCTTGTGAAAACAGCTTAGCAAATCATGAAAGGGCTTTTAATAGGTTAAATTTGAAAAATTGGAGAATGCAAAAGTGTATATTACTGTGTTTACAGCTCTACTAAAATATGTTTATGAGTATGAACAAACTGGTGGAACGCCTTTCACTAAAGTGATCACAGACAGGTGAACTCCTAAGAGATTTTTTCCCTTTGGTCTATTTTCCAAACTTTCCGAAATGTGAGTGTATTAAAATGTAAGTGTATTACTTGACGATATAACACAGATAGAAGGCATCGTGATGACCTAAGAAAACCCAGGAGAGGTGGTCGTGACTTGGGAGCCGAAGTCCTCAAAGGGAGACACCTAGTTATCTTGGTGGCAACCTGAGCACAGGGGTCCCCCGGTTAAGCTGGTGAGGCCTCCTCTGAGCCGGAGTCTGCAGTTCCAACCCCTGCTCGTTTCCCACCCTGGGGTCTTTCTGGTCCACCACGCACCCTCCCTGTCTCTCAGACTCCCCTTCCAGAAGGTGGAGGCTCTGGAATGGAGACTTGACCTGCCTCACAGCTTGGCTGGCCACGAGCTAGACTGAGGCCTCTCCCAACGCGGACAAACCGATGTCCCCAGACGTGGAGGAAATTAGGGATTTCTCTCCAATGTTTTCTTGGTTTCAAGAGGGTTCCTAACAGCGTGCAGGCCCTGGGAAGCACTGCAGGGAGCCACAGCCGGCCGGCCAGTCACACCGTGTCCACTTCTGGCTCAGCCATTCCCTAACCCAAGGAGAGCAGGGGGCAACTTTCCCCACCCTTGGCCTCAGTTGTCACCTCTGGTCCCCTGTTACCTCCTCCCAGACTGTGCTGAGGAAATGAGATAACGGAAGAGAAGAGCTTTGAATTAGGGAAAATCCCCTCTCTGCAGAGCCAAGTCTGCGGTTGGAGCCCACGCCTGGCCCCAGCTGTCACCCCACCCCTCCTTCTCTGCGACTCTGCCCTCCTCCTCACATGGGTAGGCCCCACCTTTTTGCAAACCCGTGGAGGCAATAATCTTGCCACCTGCTGGCCTTGGGTCCCTCTTCTCAAGAAAGGTGAAGTTTGATAGAAGTTGTTCAAACTGAGACACCGGAGCACAGCTCCCTGAGGGAGTGAATGTTGGTAGAGAGGTTGCTGAGTGACCTGCATGACTAAGGATGCAGGTGCCTGGCCAGATAAGGCAGGGAGGGAGAGCTCTTTGAGGCTGTGTCCCATAAATGTCCATACATTTATCACCTAGTACTCCATCGAGGACTAGAGGTCTCAAATCCCAGGACACTGCCACAGTGCCCTCCCTTCTGGCCCCTTCAGCATCTCAAATTCTATTTATTTACATGCTGAACTAACCTCTCGCCCAAATTGACTGCTCCGCCCATCATCCCTGCTTGCCTTCCCAGTCTCACATTCTCACAGGTACCTCCAGACCTCCCTACCCCTCCGCCCTCCACATCAACTCAGCTGTGCTCATTTCCTCTTATGGGAAGACCCCTGCCCCCCATAAGCCCCGCTCCTCATCCTCCAGACCACTGGTGTGTGGACTTCCAACACCCCTGGATGCCCGCTGTGGACTCCTCCCCAGCTAAGCCCTCTGGGCTCATCTCTCTACTGGAGCTTCCAAAGCCCTAAGAAATGGATTTCTTCCAGACTTTTCTCCCATTTTCTCCCAACCTCACGCTGCTTAACCCCTGGAGTAATGCTCTTCCGAGAACCATTCAAAGACAGGACAATGGTGCCAGTGCCTCCCATAGCTATGCAAGGCAACAGGCCCACACCCACACCCCAACACACGCACAACCTCTCCTCATAAGCACTTAATGTTCTTGCCCAGTCAGCAGAGCCACCTGGCCTTGACCGAAGTCTCCCTCCATTCCTGTTCCTGCCTGGAGTCTTTCTCTTCTCCCTCCTGTATACATACCAGCCTTTGAGGCACAGCTCAACCCCATTTCCTCAGCACATCTTCCCTGATTTATCTGACCCCTTGGCCAGTATATTCCAACGGCTATGCAGGATGGGGACGGCCACCTAGCATGCCTAGGGATCTGCTCTGTGCCAGGTGTCTTTGAAAAGTTTCTACACACTCTATCAGGTAGATATAATGATGGTCATTGTTTAGAGGACATTCAGAGCAATGGCCTAAGTTCACCCTTCNTGCATACCTGAGGTTATTGATATTTCTCCCAGCAGTCTTGATTCCAGCTTGTGCTTCTTCCAGCCCAGCGTTTTTCATGATGTATGTATTACTTCTTTATTTTTTAAACATTATAGCAATTAAAGATTCCAAGGGATAAGAGGGTGGAGATGAGTTTAGTTTTATTTCATCTCTCTAGAAATTGAGTAGATTTGTAGACCAAGCTCTGATGAAAGTAAAGCTGTCAACATGAATGACTGCATGAGCTGGGGCAAGGGGTGTGCACGTGTGTGTCAGGGGCAGGTGGTAAAAAAATGGGAAATGAAGAAGAATGTTCAGTCTAAGGCCATCCTTTGAAAAAAATGGTAAGCTATAAGAAAAACTAATGCCATCTCTAGCCAAAACTTTATTTAGGTCCAAAGTTCCTCATCTCAAGTCGCTCAGTCATGTCCAACATTTTGTGACCCCATGGACTGTAGCCCACCAGGCTCCTCCATCCATGGGATTTTCCAGGCAAGAATACTGGAGTGGGTTGCCATTTCCTTCTCCAGGGGATCTTCCCGACCCAGGGATTGAACCCAGGTCTCCTGCATTGTAAGCAGGCATTTTACTGTCTGAGCCATCAGGGAGGCCCAAAGTTACAGTTTCCTAATGACCTCTTTGCTTTGTGTCATCTTTTAGGTTCTTCCTTCACAGGCTGAAAACCCACAAGTGTCTATGCCCAGTTTGCAAGGATAATGCTACTTGCAGGTTCTGTTCTCTGAAGGAATGTGGCTATGTTTAGATGATACTTAAATTATTGCTTTATTTTGTCAGTTCAGCAAAAAAAGAAAAAAGAAAAATCATACTAAACGTTCATTTAGTCATGTATTGACTTGGCTATCAACTTGTTTTCACTTTGCTACCAATTACTTAATACATAATTAAATAGAATTGTGTTGATTCCTTGACTGTGTCTCAATTATCTAAAAGAACATTAATCTTTTTCCTTTGGTCTTTATGTTATTCAAATTTTAACCACGTTTCTCAGTATTTCATTTTATATATTGAGGAAATTGTATCCATCAGTAAGAAATCCACATTCTCCTCATGGCAGAATTACAAAGAAAATCTTTTAAAAGAAATTTACAACTATTTCTTTCCACTGAAGAACTTCTTTTCTAATAAATACAGTGCCATTTTGGATTTCTCAGACAGCAAAGAAAGATTAGTTGAATTAGGGAAGTTTTTCACTCCTATCTTCAAAAGGGGAAGAATAAGGGCAAAGAATCCTTGAGTTCTAGGCAGGGAAATATCCACTTCACAGCCAGGGTAAATGATCTAGTTTTCATTTTAAATATGAAGAAGGCTTTAGTGTACTTAGGTGGTAAAAGACACTCAAGAAAAACAAATTTAGTCTACTTCAATCCTTCCAAAACATACCTAAACAGATTGCCATGATAACCGTTAAGTACACAAAGCAGTTCTGATGATAAACTAAAAAAGTGACTTGAACATCCCTGAATGCATTATGGGTTATATGGTTCAGAGAAGAATCATTGCTCTGTTTCATAAAGCCTACTGCTTTATGAGCAGCTCTGCCAGTGAGTTATCCTCAAATGAGGATATAAACCATGTCAGAAGTAGTAGCTGTATGTAAATTTAATCTTTTTGATATCTACTCCAGAAGGATCCTGGCTAATCCCTTCAGCAAACATTGGATGGGCAGTGTCGACCAGCTAGTCTTTTCTGCTCTTTGCTTGGACATGGGCAAGGTTAATTAGGAACATCCTAGGAAGGCTGGTGGAGAAATACTACCCTCCGCTGGCTGGCAAGAGAAGAGTTAAATGGGGATTATCCACGCTCAGTTGATTTTCCCAAGAAGAGCACATAGAATACATGGAAATGGGACTGCAAACCTGGATCATTTTGATCTTTCCGTTGCGCTCCAAAGAGAGGAGCAAATATTGGTGTTTCTCCTGAGCTTTCAGGAAAATCAGGCGGTGCAGCCAGTGCTCTTCCTCTTTCCAGTCTTTCCCTTCTGGTAACACCTTCAACTCTTGTCCACTGCCAAAGTCCCAGATTTTGACTGTTCCTGAACACACAGAGAAACGATTCTATAAGCAAAAATCATTTCTAGGAAGAATGGCTTTTATCTCAGAGAAAATCAATCTAACTTAAAGCTTTCTGCAATAATTTATCCTGTTTATTCCCTATTGAGATTGACACACGAGTCTCCCTAGCATTGCTGTGTACAAAATATATTTCTGTATGCTTTCATTGTCACAGGCTGATAAAAAATGAACAGGACCAGGCAATGTCTTGAAATTTGTGAACATATTCTTTGAAATTCTCAGGCTCTCCTGTGTGAGTTTTCTGTCTTCACTGGGTCTTTTCTGCTTTTATTATCCCAACGCTTTCCAGTTTGCTAAATACTCTCCAATATCTATCTAAAATCATGCCACAGTGATTATTAAGAGTAAAAGGTCACTCCAACAGTGTCATTTCCTAAGATGCTAACATATTTTAGAACTAGATCCTCCTGGGTAATAAAAGGATTAAAAGAATTCCAGCAGGTAGAAAACAAAATGTTTTGAGTTGTTGGTTACATAAAAACGAAATGCAAAAAGGGTATCTGTCAAGTTTCTTCTTACATTTGGAATCATACATTCTAATTAATTTGGTTCATATAGGAGATCCTCATAAAAGGGCCAGGTGAAATGATAGCATACTTATTGAATGCCTATTTCTAGCTCATTACTCAGTGTAGAGAATTATCTTCTAACATGGATTTTTAGAGTGACCTCAGGTTGCATTTATTCACAACCCATCAATTCAGCATTCTGGATTTTATTTCATGTATATTGTTATCTGTTCACACTTTAAAAACTCTGACTTTTACTGAAGATACTCAATCCATCAACTGGCTTACAAACAAGAATTTGTCTAGTAAGTATATCCCTAGAAGAAATATAGGCTTCCTGGGGTGGCTCAGCTAGTAAAGAATCTGCCTGCAATGTGGGAGAGCTGGGTTTGATCCCTGGGTTGGGAAGATCCTCTGGAGAGGGGAATCACTATATATGTATGGTGATACAGATGGTCATATTGTCTAGGTCATGTTGTCTCTCTCGCGGGAGTTCAGAATAAGGTAAAGTGAAAGGAGAGAAGACTGGTTCCAACAAGTTCTATGAACTCTCCACAGTAGCAAATGACACAGCCCAACTGGAGCCTGACATTCTTTCAGGGGTGACATGCCACATCCCCTTAAGCATCTTAGACTTATCAGTTCAGTTCAGTCACACAGTCGTGTCCGACTCTGCGACCCCATGAATCACAGCACGCCAGGCCTGCCTGTCCATCATCAACTCCCGGAGTTCACTCAGACTCACGTCCATCGAGTCAGTGATGCCATCCACCCTCTGTTGTCCCCTTTCTCCTCCTGCCCCCAATCCCTCCCAGCATCAGTCTTTTCCAATGAGTCAACTCTTCATGTGAGGTGGCCAAAGTATTAGAGTTTCAGCTTTAGCATCATTCTTTCCAAAGAACACCCAGGACTGATCTCCTTCAGAATAGACTGGTTGGATCTCCTTGCAGTACAAGGGATTCTCAAGAGTCCTCCAACACCACAGTTCAAAAGCATCTTATAAATAAGTCCAATATAGAATCCTAAATGTGATATGGTAAAGTTGGATGGATATTTTGTCTGCTCCCATATTTTCAGTAAAAATATTATGAAAAGCACTAAATAGAATTTCTGTGTCAGCTGATGGGTCTTCCCTAGTGGCTCAGTGGTAAAGAATCCTCTTGTTAATGCAGGAGACATAGATTCAATCACTCGTGGAAGATCCACTGAAGAAGGACATGGCAATCCACTCTAGTATTCTTGCCTGGGAAATAGGACAGAGGAACCTAGAGGGCTACAGTCCATGGTTGGGATCACAGAAGAGTTGGACATGACTGAGCAACTAAATACCAATAATAGCTGATGGTACTCAAAATTAGAGGGACAGAATGAGTCAGTGCAACACAGATAACTCTCATTCAAAACGGACTGAGATGGTATATATGAAAGACTTTGCAAACTGATAAGCATCTATATAAGTAAGGTATTTATTATGATTAACATCAATATCAGGACATTAATACCCATTAGAGAAGAGCCTAGCACTGTACAGTCAGTCACAGCAGTCTCACTGGCATGTTTACATATTCCAGCTCGATTCACACTTCCCCTCTAACCAAACAACTTGTGACAAGATCCTAGAACAAATTCTTGGGACACTAAAGCAATGGGGCCATATTCTGGATATTAGTCTGACCATTATATGCTCCTGTGGCAAAAAGAAATCCACTTTCATCAATAGCTGCAGCAGTCAGTTCAACATTGAGGCCATGAGGGTCTAAAATCTGGTATACTTGGAGGCCACTTTCAAGTTCCCATACCTACAAAAAAGAACAATAAAATACTTCATAAGACCTTCAGTTTTCATCAATTTTACAATATTCAAAATAGCCTCAAAATTGGCACAGGGCATACCTAACACCTTTTCCAACATTCTGCCATGAATGTTGGTTTAATCAAAGAAAGGTCTAAAAGATGTAGGCTAATAGTCACTGTGCTACCCTAGAGTGGTTCTGTAATATATATATAGGTGGGATGAGACAAACCACAACTGTTCCAGGCAGCCCCTGTCTATCTAGGAAGCAGTCAGATGTTACTCTCAGCATGAAGCAAGCTTAGCAGCAGGCTAGAAATATAACAGGAGGTCAGCGGACAAAGAAATAAAGTTGAATGTATTCTCTGTTGTCATTTATCCAAATTATCTAGACATCATGGGACAGAATCTACAATTAACAGTGTGAAATCTGAGAGAAGCCGAGGAAAGGGCTCACTGACCTTTCCAAGGAGTGTTCTGATTAGGGCCATGGGCCCAGTTCTTAACAGAGAGAACAGGGGAGGAAGGGCAGGGGAGGCTGAGACTTTCAGAGAAGGTTAGGTATAATCAGAAAGCCTAGAAACATGTCAAAGCTCATCATTATCTCTTTAGAAATGCAGTAGAAGCATGAAACCTGCAGTCTCAGTATGAATCTTTCTCTCTTCATGGATCTGCCAATTTCAGGTGTCTATTAGACTTCCAGTAAACAAACTGAACTGGCAACACAGTTTGAACTCAAGGTATTTGGAAACAGAGGCAGCATAAAAAAAGGGCCAGAGATGGGAAGGTACATGGTTGCTCCAGGGAACTGAAAGTCAGTTGTTGCAGCTAGACGGAAAGAAGGAGAGTGGGAGGAGATATAGCTGATGTAATTACTGGTCTGGAGACCGGATAACAGGACTGAGCTGTGGCAGAGCCAAGATCTGAATGAAGTCAGGCTGGCCCTAAAGCCCATGCTCTTAACCTGTGTGCTCCCCTGGGTGTAGATGAGGTCCTAAAGAGAGAATGAGGACTAAGGACCACTACAGGAAGGGGTCTCAGGGGCCACCCATTTCCTGGCCTAAAGTATGATCTGTCTCCAACCAGTCAGGTAGGAAAATTCACCTAGAGGTCTTCTTTTCCCCTCCCCACCTTGCGAGGAAGACACTTTCCCTTTAAGAGGTCAGTATGTCATGAAGATAGCCAGGTTTTCGTTTCCCTCTACTTATTCTGTGGGCGTTATTAGAAACAATTGATAATTACATGAATTTAGGAGATTTTGGTCTGAGAAAATCTCCAGCAGATGAGCACAAAAGACCAAAGGTTGAGAGGGAATTTGAAGAGTCTCTGAGAAATGCTTTCTCCTGCTCCCTATGTCTCCTTTGGAGAGCATGCATAAAATAAAAGGATAAACACTTCAGGCAAACACCTCCAGCCATCACTGCTAGATGAAGTCAGTGGTCGTAAATACAAACACAGCTAGGATGGTCCAGATTCTAGCCTCTAGGGAACACGTGAATGACATGGCCTGAGGATTGCATAGGAAAGGACGTTGGTATTCAGCTCAGAAAAACCTGGGTTTGTATCCCAGCCATGATGCTTTCTAGTTATATGAACTGAGGCAAGTTGCTTGATCTTTGAATCCTAATTTCCACATCTTTAAATGGAACCTCACACAGAAAACTAGTGTGAGGATTTAACAAAACTGTGGATTTAAGACACTTGGCACATATCCCGCACCTATCGGGGTTAGAGTAGACATCTATACATTTCTTTCCCTTCTTCTTAACAGTCTCTTTCTTATACCTCAGTTTAAAATTTTTCACACACACTAGGCTTTTTTCTTTGACATATTTCCCTTAAAATTCCTGTTTTAATCATAAGATTTAAGACAGGCTTCATTTTTTAAATTGAACCTGTAGCCTAACAGCAAGCAGTCTGAGCTGCATTAAAAAGCTTACTTTTCAGGTATTCAAGAAAGCTTAAAAATAGCTCCAATATAAGGTTCCATCATATATTTATTTAATCACTCAAAGACTCATCTATAAGAAGAGAAAATTCTGTCTTTGCTTTTTTCTTCCTGAAGAGTCAATATGTACTCACCTTAATTATGGACTCAGAGCAGATGGTAAGTACTTGGTGCAAATATTTGTTGTAAAGCATGACATTGATTTCTCGTTCATGGGTGTGAGGGACCTGTTTTGTATCTTGTATCATCCTAGTTAAAGGATACATGTCCACAACACTAGATCCTTGAACAGAAATAAGAATCGCATAAATAACAAATGTTAGAAGATTTGAACCACGAAGCATTTTATTCAACTAATTGTGTTTGGAAATAGCTGATCAGTGAGATTATTAATGCCTAGGAGACCAAATGAGGTAAAAACACATTCATTTATTCAAAAACATCTTTGACAAATAAAGCAAATATGATTTAGCCAGAGAAAAACATTCATTTTGGGCTTCATTAATTTTCAAGTTTAGGGTACTTGGACTTCCTTCATNCTGATCAGTGAGATTATTAATGCCTAGGAGACCAAATGAGGTAAAAACACATTCATTTATTCAAAAACATCTTTGACAAATAAAGCAAATATGATTTAGCCAGAGAAAAACATTCATTTTGGGCTTCATTAATTTTCAAGTTTAGGGTACTTGGACTTCCTTCATATCTTCTTTTCAGTGACCACTATTTTCCTACTTTTTAAAGTCTAGCTTTTTCCTTCTTTAGAGTGCCTGCTACATTATCTAGTATACAGTAATAAAGATGATGGCCACCTTTTTGCTGATGGAAAACTTCCATTTAGTGATTGGGATATGTTAGAAAGCTGTTTCAACCAACAAATAGTAAAGCACCCTGTAAACATGGTCTTGTGCTTCCCTGGTGACTCAGTGGTCAAAAAAAATCTACCTACACAATGAAGGAGATGAGGGTTTGATTCCTATGTCAGGAAGATCCCCTGGAGAAGGAAAGGCAACCTGCTTCAGTACTCTTGCCTGGGAAATCCTATAGATGGAGAAGCCTGGCTAACTACAGTCCAGGGGGGTCACAAAAAAGTCAACCTAGCAACTAAACAGCAACAANCTAGACGGACCTTAATCGGCAAAGTAATGTCTCTGCTTTTGAATATACTATCTAGGTTGGTCATAACTTTTCTTCCAAGGAGTAAGAGTCTTTTAATTTCATGGCTGCAGTCACCATCTGCAGTGATTTTGGAGCCCCCCAAAAGAAAGTCTGACGCTGTTTCCACTGTTTCCCCATCTATTTCCCATGAAGTGATGGGACCGTATGCCATGATCTTCGTTTTCTGAATGTTGAGCTTTAAGCCAACTTTTTCGCTCTCCTCTTTCACTTTCATGAAGAGGCTTTTTTATACAAAGAATTCTTAAGTCAAAAGTTTGTGTTTGAAGCTTTAGACAATGTTATAAATAGTTGACATTATTTATAAAGAGTGACAGGGTAAGGTAGCGAATTTCTAGATATTGTACTTAGAGCACATTGTGAAGAAATTATTAACTTCTCTTCTTTGTTCAAGGTCCATTTAAGAAATGGCCAGTAGTAGGTTTCGGATATTTGTTCAATGAAATGGTTATACTTTGTTTAACTCATTTTATAAATGACTTGGGGAAGAGATTCCATTTTGTAGAAAGACATTTTGCTAAAAATTTTATTATGAACAGTGTGCTCCATGAGCTTGGACCACTATAGATTAAAAGCAATTTTAGGGGGATATCTATAAACCACAAAAGCCTAGCTTATATTTGCCATGTGCTTTTTGCAGACCTTCTTAGCTTTCCTACAGTGTTCAAATAATTCCCGTAGGAATTATTCTTAGAAAACAGATATTCTCAAATGCTATTTTAGACAACAAAAATCAAGGTCATACTTCTCAGAGCTATATCTATACTATTCATNAGATGTGTATAAGAGACAGGCCATGTGCTTTTTGCAGACCTTCTTAGCTTTCCTACAGTGTTCAAATAATTCCCGTAGGAATTATTCTTAGAAAACAGATATTCTCAAATGCTATTTTAGACAACAAAAATCAAGGTCATACTTCTCAGAGCTATATCTATACTATTCATATATATATATATATCTTCAAGGTGGTTTTTATATGGAAGGCTACAGTTCCCGATTTGGCAGTAGATGTAGTTGGATATAGGGTGGAAGTGAGACTTTATTCATAAATATCTTGAAGATTAGCCAATAAAAATAGCCAATCTTAGGGTGATATTTTTGAACAAACACATGATATTAGGTTATCTAAAAGTTAAATAAATGATGATTTCATGACATAAAAACGTTTTGAAACTTTGGATACTAATGGCAATTTCAACTTTGATTTACTCTGAAAAATAGTTGATTCAGGTTTGCTATATAAAATTGAAGTCATAAAATTTCAAATTACCCCTCTTAAAAAAATCTCATGACACGGCCCCAATGACTCACATTGAAATCATTATTTCTGGGTCTCAATTTCTTGAGACACAAAAATGTTACAATGGGTTTCTTCTAAGATTTCTTCCAGTCCACCTTTCCATGGTTTGGCTACTTACTAAGAGTGCTGAATTTAACAAGAGAATTGACTCCTCATAAAAGCTTAAGATGGGGGACTTCAGTAGACTTTAAACAACTCACAATAATAGGAAAATAATGGTCACTTACAGGCAAAGGTTCAAAATTTCCATCCACTAGGTGGTAGTTCCCGGCTCCAAACAACACTTGCCTCATCACCACTTCTATGCCCATTCTGGCGGACAGGCCCAATTTATCCAGCCACCTGGAACAGAGTGAAGCCAAGCTTTCTTCAGATTTGGAAAACAAAATAACTCAATTTTACCTCTACACTGTTCTGATTTATTCCTCTGTGTGGGAAGAGTTGACAGAAAACCAGAAAAGTGGTATTAGTCATGAATAAGATGTTCCGATGAAATAGAGACTACCCTTTTCTTCATGTGCTCCCACACTTCTGCATGATAACAAAGTCTTGAAGACTGTTAATATGCCACAGGAGTCCCTATCAGGGTAGCCAACATCTACAAAGCCATAGATGCCCACAACTATAGACAATTAGACAATACGGACAATTGTTCTCCATCCTGTCGGATCCATGCTCACCCTCCTGCCCACCACCTCTCCACCTCCATCCCCATGTTGAGGATAGAAGTAAAGGTTGCTGGTGGTCAGTGAAATGCAAAATAATAAGCTTCTATGGACACCGCTTTCCTCCATCTTTTTTTTTTTTTAATGTGGACCATTTTTAAAGTCATTATTGAATTTGTTACCGTATTGCTTCTGTTTTACGTTTTGGTTTTTCTTTTTTAATTAATTTTTATTTATTTTAATTGGAAGCTAATTACTTTACAATATTGTAGTGGTTTTTGCCATATATTGACATGAATCAGCCATGGGTGTACATGTGTTCCCCATCCTGAACCCCCTTTCCACCTCCCTCCCCTTCCCATCCCTCTGGGTCATCCCAGTGCACCAGCCCTGAGCACCCTGTCTCATGCATCGAACCTGGACTGGCGATTGGTTTTTGATCTAGAGACATGTGTCCCTAACCAGTTGATCAAACCCACACCCCCTGCATTGGAAGGCAAAGTCCTAACCACAGGACCGCCAGGGAACTCCCCTGCATCTTTATTTAGTGGCAAAACAAACACTTCCACTGTTTTCTCTGTTCCCCATGCCCCTACATAAGGATAAAGATGTGTGCTTTATTCAGGGCTTCTAAGAATGAGGGTAGCAGAGGAAAGAGAATAAAACTCAGTGAGGATACAGAATGTTAGGTTAAGAGCGTTAACCGAGTAATAGAATGCAATTCATGGGGTCGCAGAGTCAGACACGACTGAGCGACTGAACTGAACTGAACTGAACTGAAACAAGTTGGTTTTCAAGCAATCAAGTTTGTGGAGGTTGGACAAGGTGGTGATTTAGTAAATCTTTAAATTCATTGGCAGCCCCTTGGGTGTGACCTCCTACTTCCAGGCTCGAAACAGTCTTGAGAATCTATGAATAGAGCTATAGGTACTCAGTATCCTTCTCAGGGTCAAGGCTCTTGATACACTCTTTTCCCATGCACTTCTTTAGAGAAAGGAATGCTTCACATAGTTATGGGCCATAATTAAGGAACAAAACTTCTAAAGCAGTTCATTCATACAATGATTAATCTGGGGCATGCAATAAAGATGTCCAACTAATTTAGTAAATCATTTTATTGCAAAATCTGGCATGAATTTTGGAGTTCTGCCATAGAAATTGTCCTTGAGTTTTGGCCGATGAGTTACTTCAGCTGAATAGAAGAACAGGAGAGTACTATATGGTCCCTGAGACAAGTGCAGGCTCACTCACATAAAGCCAGCGGCAAAGGTGTTGGACAGCAAAGGTGCTCCACCCCCAAATGCAGAACTGGTCTCTCCTAACCAAACCTTCTTGTGGGGTCTTATCTTCTCAACAATCTATGGAACAGAAAAGTCTCCTTTGTAATTGCAAGTGAGAGGACCAAATATGATGCTAAAGATTACTCCACATTCAAAACCTTGCATTCCCAAGACCCACCACCCAATACAGTTACAAAATATGTTCACAGTCATTTAGGTTTTGGGCAATTAACTTTTATTGGAATACTAGGTGTGGAAGGAATGCAAATAACCTCATTCTTACTGACTATGAGAGTTTATTCTACCGAATGGCTGTGGGAAGTATTTTTACTTTCTAATCAGTATACATGGGTAAGACCCAAGAGGAAGGAACTGAAGGTAAATAAGACCTAGTGCCTGTTCTCTAAAACTGGAAAAACATGTAAATTTATATACCCACAGAATTTAGGACTAGCTAGACTACAAAGTACTTTGGTTTTACATTAAAAAGAGAGGGGGAAAAAAAAAAGACTATTACCTGGAAAGTTTTTCGCACAGATGAAATAAAACTGTCCAGTATATCAGGGTTTAGGAAATCTTCTTTGGTAGCAATTCGCCCATTCACATAGTAGCTGAATTATTCAGAAAATATTTAGGAAGAAATACCAAACTTTACTTTCTGGTTTTAAGTTAACTAGCAATCTTTGTCCTCCTTTCTACTTCTTCCCACCCCTATGTTATTAAAAAAAAAAAAGGCAAAGGTTCTACTAAGGAGAGAATAAGATGGGAGAAGACCAGTTACTCTGTCTTGAGAAAACATAGTCACAAGTGTAGGTATTGTGGGTTATCCATTCATTGGCAAGTATATTCATTTTAGCCACTTATCTGTTCCATGACTTAAATGAAAGTGTGCTTTGATCTTGTAGAAACCACCATGTTACTTAAAATTAAAAAATTTTGCTTTATTAATATTAAAATCCTAGTACAATGCTGCTTGAGATACTATGAAGTCAATTAGCACTTAATGAAAACATTGTTTTGAAAACTAGATCATAAGTAAAGCTAGCTGTACTTTCTTAGTATTAACAGTAGGAGACGTACTTACTGATGCCATGTAACTGAATCAATCACTTCTCCCCCAGCTTTTAGGAAACTAGAAAAAAAAAGAACTATTATATTATCACTTAATTCTTATATGGATAATATATGCACACAAGTTATTTTCCCTAGAAATGGGCTGGTTACTACTTTAGGATAAAGCAACACAAACTTCCTAATTCTAACACAAATTTTTAATCACTGGTGCCATTTGCCCCCAAATCTTTGATATTCTGAGCCAGTCGGTGTTTGCTCTTTTGGTAAACCATCTAGCCAGGCAACAAATGGCTTACTTGTTTATTGACTGTTCCATGTGGCATGTGGAACTTCCCTGACCAGGGACCAACCCGGGGCCCCCCTGAAATGGAAGCACAGAATCTTAACCATTGGACCACCAGGGAAGTCCAAAGATTAGTTAATACCAGGTGGTTTATTGAGGATCCTCCACCAAAGAAAAATATTTTTAAGAAAATCGGTTCTGCTTCCTCTAGGTCTTACCTCTTCAGCATCTTAACAGTACTTCTTCTAGGCTGGCCAATATCAGGACCATAGAGTTTTGCATTTTTGAAAGCAGATTTTCCTAGAAGTTTACGCAACTCAATAAAATCTTCTCCTAACTGCCGTCCATTGATGAAAATACCAGCTTTCCTCTGGAAACTGTTAGGTTCTGAAAGAGCAATTCCCAAAATAAATGCTCACCTAGAATTTTTTTCTATTTAGAAAAAAACATAAAAGCAACAGAGCATTTTTCACATTACAAAAACTTAGAATCCAAAGTCAAGAAAGGTAAAATACCTAGTTATAAAGAAGATATTACAAGAAAACAAAAATTTAAGTTATATAACTGAAGTATGAGGGGGGCAATAAAACAGTTGGAAATTAATGATGGGTATATTAAAACAATGGATATTCAGGAAATAGTCTGTATCCAGTATTTAATAGCCTAATTTACTTTTAAAAAGATTGTGCGAGGAGAAGGCATTTAAAAACCCATTTCTACAATGTAATTAAAAGTCTTATTGAGTTTATATTGTTTATCTGTGAAATGCCATACGCATGTGTCATCTTCACTAATTAGGATTTTTTGAAGCTCCGTATTGCCTCTATAATGTCAAAAGTTATCTTAATAGCAGATAAAAATTAAGATAAATTCTTTTTAAAAAGTCTTATTGAGAATTATAAGGGCAAATTATATATGAAGTGAATCTGGAAGTAACAAAACTGAAGAGATGGGAGGAAGGCACGGGAAATGTCTAATCTACTTCCCAAATTACTTTACTCTTCTCCTTTACCCTGAAAATCAGACCTTCTCTTTGCAAAATGGAGCCCAAGGAAGAGGGACACATGATGACATCATTGTTTTATCTTGCCCTGAAGGACTTGGGGATGGGTAGGGTAAAAAAGTTTGGAGGCAGGGATGTACAGAGATAGGTAAGGATGACCTATGGTTCACATAGTTGCTGCAGGAAGCCTGGTCAGCAGCATCTAGCTAAGATATGGTTGCCTCTATCCTTCCATTCTGCTTCAGTGCTTCACCGCCACCGAGCCCCCAAACCTGTGGCTAGACTTTATCATAACACATGCCACTATAGTATGTATCACTTCTTTGCTTACTTTCTGGTAGGTTTGGCTCCTTACCTCCAGAACAGAAGTCTCAAGAGAGCAATGACCTCGTTCTAGAGCCAGACTGCCTGGGTTCAAATCCTAACTCCTCTAAGATTTCTCTAACTCATAATTGCCTAGCGTTATAAGTAAATAATCTGCCTACAATGTAGGAGACAGGAGACATGGGTTCAATCACTGGGTTGGGAAGATCCCCTTGAGGCAGAAATGGCAACCCACTCCAGTATTCTTGCCTTGGAGAATCCCATGGACAGAGGAGGTAGGCTACACTCCATGGGGTCACAAAGAGTTGGATATGATTGAGCAACTAAGCACAGATGTATGCACACAGCTATATATTTAGCTAACACTTTTTGTGCCTCTTTGGTCATCTATGAAATGAAGGTCAAAACTGTATTCACCATCTCACTTTCCATTGTATGTTCAGTTCCATTAGCTGATGTATAGACAAAGCACTGTAAATGCTTCTATGAACGTGGCTAATTAGCACTTTAAAAGTGAAAGTGTTAGTCACTCAGTTGTGTCTGACTCTGCAACCCCATGGATTGTATCCACCAAGCTCCTCTGTCCATGGAATTCTCCAGGCAAATATATTAGAGTGAGTTGCCATTTCCTTCTCCAGAGGATCTTCCCCACCCAAATATTGAACCTGGGCCTCCTGCATTGCAGGAAGAATTCTTTACCATCTTAGCCACCAGAGAAGACCCACTTTAATTAAAATTTATAAGTTTCTTGCAAAAAAAGAATGAAGAAAGAGACACTCAAGAGCTTGACCCAGAGGGAACTCTGTCCTGGAACTTCTAGCTTGAACCTATGATGAATGTCAGGATGGGGTTGCTGAGATTAAATGACAAGCGGAGAACAGAGGAAGGGATGGAAAGGTAGAAGCAAACTGCTAGAGTCCAACCTGCCAAGCGACTTGCCAAGTGACCCCAAAGATCTCAAAGGAATCAGGGAGCTGTGTGTGTGTGCTAAGTTTCTTCAATCGTGCCCAGCTCTTTGTGACCCCATGAACGGTAGCCTGCCAGGCTGCTCTGTCCATGAGATTCTCCAGGCAAGAATACTGGAGTGGGTTGCCATTTCCTCCTCCAGGGGATATTCCCAACCCAGGGATTGAACCCTCATCTCTTACAATCTCATGCATTGGCAGGCAAGGGAGCTGTGGAAGTGCTCAAATATAAACTGGGATGAGCAATAACATCTGGGCTACGTAAGGAATTTTCTGCCACAATGCCAAACTTATACCATTGAGCACTTATACAAATATTCCAAGAGAAAAGTCATATTTACTATTATGAAAAAGGTCATAAAATAGGAACAAATAATGCCAAAGTGGAATCTCCTTATTACTGAAATGTTTCTGAAGGTGGGAGGCACTTACCGTTGCCTAGTTCCCAAGAAATGTTATAATTCTTCGAAGAGCAGTAGTCCAGGAGTAACTGAGCGTTGGAACTGTCCCAGTGCATATCTGCAGTTCGTAGTAATGCATTTAGACCAAAGATCAAGTTCAGTCCTGAGCAATTGGCAAAAGTGTACAGCATATCCACTGAGTGTTCTAAAAGAAAAATGTTGCCATTTCATGGTTAGGTTGGCACCTGAATGTCAAAGTGATGAAGGCTTCCAGATTTGCTCCTCGTAATGAATTACTATTTCTGTAGTTAAATGGAAGGAATTCTAGTCCTAATGAGTGCTTATAATTATGAAAAGGAGTCCAAAAAAATTGGACTAAAAAAAAAGCCAATATGACTTTGTTTGCTTTAGCTGTTGAATCAAGTCCAAAGAAGGTACCAGAGGCTTTGGTCTGACACTTAGGTTTTGCTCAAGTGACCTCAGGTGAACTGGGAAAACTCAATGCTCAGCACGCACAGGCCAGATTTTTCATTAGTCAACACAAATCCCCCTCTTCATAACCTAAAAATCTTCACTCACTAACTCAGTTGCAAAATAACTTGGTAACTTTGATTAGCTTTTTAAAACATTGTTTGAAAAAAATCATGTATATAATTTATTAATTCAAAATATTAACATGAAATTTTACATTTAAAAAACTGGTTTAGGACTCTAGGGACATGGTTTCCAAACTCAGTGCCAAGGTAGCCTTTCGCTGTTGTTCAGTCGCTAAGTTGCGTCTGACTTTTTGTGACCCCATGAAGTGCAGCGTTTCAGGCTCCTCTGTCCTCCACTATCTCCTGGAGTTTGCACAGATTCATGTCCATTGAGTCAGTGATGCTCTCTAACCACCTCAGCCTCTGTTGTCCCCTTTTCCTTTGGCCTTAAGGCACCCTGAGGAGTGAATTTACTGGGACAGTTTAGAAGATAAATATACAGGACATCTGACATCAGTTAAATTTGAACTTCAGATAAATAATGAAGAGTTTTTAGTGTATGTCAAATACAATATTTGAGAAAAACCTGCAGTAAAGAAATGATTGTTTATTTGAAATTAAAATATAACCAGGCAACTCGACTTACAAGGGTACTGCAGGATCTTTTAAATTTGCAAGGGAACACATCAACATCTGCTGGACATGATGAAAACTATTACTATAAGGTTGTTCGGACCTAAGAGTTTAATTGAAAACTCGTAGGCATTTCTTTTGGGCTAGATATGCTGTAAAAAAAAAAAAAATTACAGCATCACTAAGGGATTATTAAAGCTTTGGAACTTTTGAACTCAGTTTTTTAACCATTAGCTAGCCTCTAACCTCTTTCTGTGGAGAAGGCAATGGCACCCCACTCCCATGGATGGAGGAGCCTGGTGGGCTGCAGTCCACGGGGTCGCTAAGTCGGACACGACTGAGCGACTTCACTTTCACCTTTCACTTTTATGCATTGGAGAAGGAGATGGCAACCCGCTCCAGTGTTCTTGCCTGGAGAATGCCAGGGACAGGGGAGCCTGGTGGGCTGCCGACCGAAGTGACTTAGCAATAGCAATAGCAACCTCTTTCTGCGAGAGGCAACAGTGTATTTATTTTATTTACTTATTTGTTTTTGTTTTGCGGTGTGCTGGGTCTTTGTTGCTGCACAGGTTGTTCTCTAGCTGAGGACGGTGGTGGCTACTCTCTAGCTGTAGTGAACTGGCTTCTCACTGCGGCACCTTCTCTTGTTGGGGAGCTCGGGCTGTAGATAACTGACTCAGTAGTTGGTGCACGTGGACTTGGTTGCCCCGTGACATATGGAATCTTCCCAGACCAGGCACTGAATTCCGTGTCTCCCACCTTGGCAGGCAGATTCTTTATCATTAATCCACCAGGGAAGAGTGGCAACAATTTTTGAGTACCATCTTTAAATCAGTTAGTATCTGCAAAAATCTGGTGATCGTAATGTATATTTAGAGTTACCTATTGAACAGAAATTCACTCCTTTAGTTCATTTTCTTTTTTTAAAATATCTATCTTTTCTGGCCGTGTCCTGTGGGTTCCCTGACTAGGGACTGAACCTATACCCCTATATTGAGAGTTTGGACTCTTAACCATTGGACTACCAGGGCAGTCCCTCTGCTAGTTTTTTTAAAAAAATCTGTATCTGGCAAATTTACCACCTTTCTCCTTAAAAGCGGTTTTGTCTTGGCTTTGTTTCTGAGTCTTCAGCCTGAACTACTTGGGTTACCATAGCAGTGAAACCTGATTTAATACTGCCCATAATAGCTGAGGAGAGGCAATGACACGAGCAAGCTATTTTTGGTGTTTTTGATATTTGCTCCGTCACCCACTTCCACGAAACTACTGCCTGTTATCAAGGCCTTACAGACATCGGGGGCTGAAAACCTCTCTGAGTCTTGCAGCTTCTTCCTGGGCTCTTAGGGCTGCAGTGGAGGACAGCGTGGGCCTTCACGGAGCCCTCCTCAAGTTTGGCAACATCCATGAGCTTCTTAGATACTTACTCCTACAATGAGTTGGTGCCCATCCTCATTTTTCTATGAGGAAACTGACACCCAGAGAGATAGAGAGCTCGGCCCCATATCACAGAGCTGTTTGGTGACAGTGCCATATTACTTACTAGAGCCTGTTATAAAGGCCCCCTGACTGTCATGGTCACTGTATTTTACACATCTATAGCAAATCAAGCTGAGAACGTGTCCTCAGTCAAGAATCATATACCTGAGCTTGGGCCTTACCCTCCCACTTACAGACTGAATCATCAGCGATGACCCTTCAACCTGCATGAGGCTCAGGTACTGATCTTCAGACCCGGAACTAGTACCATCATCCATCTACCTCACAGAACCAAGTTGAGATAGCACATGGGAAAACCCTTTGTAAACCATAGAAAACGCTTATAGATGTAAAGCACTGTTATTGCCTAGAACCACAACAAAGCTTATAGCGTTTTCAAGAAACCTAGAATGTTTCCTCTTCCTCTATCTCCTCTTTCCAAATACACCTTAAGTAGCTTCAAATTCTATAGCAGTAACTTCTCCTAGGATAAGGGCTGTATCTTACAGAGTTCAAATTCACTCTTGACCAATAAAACTTCAGGACTTCTCTGGTGGTCCATTGGTTAAGAATCTGCCTGCCAATGCAGGAGACATAAGTTCAATCCCTGATCAGGGAAGATCCCACATGCCGAGGAGCAACTAACCTGTGTGCACTCTAGAGCCTGTGAGCCTAGACTACCAAGCCCCTACATCACAAGTGCCGTAGCCCTCGTACCTAGAGACTGTGCTCCCCAAGAGAAACCTCTGCAATGAGAGGCCCTTGCACTGCAACTAGAGAAAGCCCCAGTAGAGCAACAAAGACACAGTGCAGCCAAAAATAATGAAATGAAAAAACCCACCAAGTGGTGGGAAGGGGTGGGGGTGGGAGGGGTGTGGGGGNTGAAAACTGACCTTTTCCAGTCCTGTGGCCACTGCTGAGTTTTCCAAACTTGCTGGCATATTGAGTGCAGCACTTTCACAGCATCATCTTTCAGGATTTGAAAGAGCTCAACTGGAATTCCATCACCTCCACTAGCTTTGTTCATAGTGATGCTTTCTAAGGCCCACTTGACTTCACATTTCAGGATGTCTGGCTCTAGGTGAGTGATCACACCATCCTGATTATCTGGGTCATGAAGATCTTTTATGTACTGTTCTTCTGTGTATTCTTGCCACCTCTTCTTAATATCTTCTGCTTCTGTTAGGTCCAGGCCATTTCTGTCCTTTATTGAGCCCATCTTTGCATGACATGTTCCCTTGGTATCTCTAATTTGCTTGAAGAGATCGCTAGTCTTTCCCATTCTGTTCTTTTCCTCTATTTCTTTGCATTGATCGCTGAGGAAGCCTTTCTTATATCTCCTTGTTATTCTTTGGAACTCTGCATTCAAATGGGTACATCTTTCCTTTTCTCCTTTGCTTTCCGCTTCTCTTCTTTTCACAGCTAAGGCCTCCTCAGACAGCCATTTTGCTTTTTTTGCATTTCTTTTTCTTGGGGATGGTCTTGATTCCTTCTGTACAATGTCATGAACCTCCATTCATAGTTCTTCAGGTTCTCTGTCTATCAGATCTAGTCCCTTAAATCTATTTCTCACTTCCACTATATAGTCATAAGGGATTTGACTTAGGTCATACCTGAATGGTCTAGTGGTTTTCTCCACTTTCTTCAATTTAAATCTGAATTTGGCAATAAGGAGTTCATGATCTGAGCCACAGTCAGCTCCCAGTATTGATGTTGTTCTGACTGTATAGAGCTTCTCCATCTTTGGCTGCAAAGAATATAATCAATCTGATTTCGGTGTCGACTATCTGGTGATGCCCATGTGTAGAGTCTTCTCAAGATCATTTATTTTTCAGAAGTCAAAAGAAGATAGTTGTAGAGTATCTACACAGGACATTTTCTTAACTGAGATCTGGGGCAACATCATCCCTTAGTTGGGTATAAAGCATCAACTTTCAGATTTCACAGTTAGATAAGGATTGCTTGTTTGTTTTAGAGACCTGCGTTAAGAACATCAGGTGGCAGAGTGGTAAAGAATCTGCCTGCCAGTGTAGGAGATGTCAGAGACATGTGTTTGATTCCTGGGTTGGGAAGATGCCCTGGTTTAGGAATGACAACCTGCTCCAGTATTCTTACCTGGAGAATTCCACAGGTGGAGGAGCCTGGCTGGCTACAGTCCATGCGGTTGCAAAGAGTCAGACACAACTGAACACACAGCACACCCACAGACACACGTGACAACATCATCTTGTTTAAACACTGGAAAACTTTTTCCACGAATGGAAATAAATTCCTGGTTAGCTGAGCTAGTCCTATGTTTTCAAAGCCATGCAGGAAAGAAAATGAGAAAGCTGCCCTGCCAGTTCATCACAGGGGCTGCTTCTGAAAGGGGAAACAGAATGGACAATGAGGTGTGAATGATGTCACATTTCACTCTTCACAATTTTGTATTTTACTTTTTCTCAAGGAATGTATTCATGTCTTCCTTGACTTCTTAATTCTTCAGAGCAGTTAAGGTCATTATTACCTTGTGAATGAATGATTCATTTTAAAAATTGTTATTGCTTTACAATGTTGTGTTAGTTTCTGCTGTACAGCAAAGTAAATCAGCTATATGTAGCCATATACTCCCTCTTTGTTGAAATTTCCTTCCCATTTAGGTCACTACAGAGCACTGAGTTCCCTGAGCTATACAGTAGATTCTCATTAGTTATCTGTTTTGAAAAACAATATGTGTGTGTGCATGCATGCTAAATTGCTTCAGTTGTGACCAACTCTTTGCAATCCTATGGTCTACAGCCCACCAGGATCCTCTGTCTGTGGGATTCTCCAGGCAAGAACACTGGAGTGCATTGCCATGCTCTCCTCCAGGGGAGCTTCCTGACCCAGGGATCGAACCTGAGTCTCTTATGTCTCTTGCATTGGCAGGCATGATCTTTACCACTAGCACCACCTGGGAAGCCTAGAAAAATGGTATAGATGATCTCATTTGCAAAGCAGAAATTGAGGTACAGATGTAGAGGACAAATGTATGGAGAGCAAGAGGGGAAAGCTGGGGGTGGAGAGGGATGAACTGAAAGATTAGGATCGATATATATACACTATCGATACTATAGATAAAATAGACTGAATGACTCCCTGGCTAGTGGGCAAAGTCAGGTAAAGAAAACAGAAAATTGAGGTTCAAGATTGTCCACTAACTCTTGCTAACATTTGAAGATTATGCAGCTTTCAAAGACTGCTATAGTGAAGTGAAGTGAAGTGAAAGTCGCTCAGTCATGTCTGACTCTTTGCGACCCCATGGACTATAGCCCACCAGGCTCCTCGTCCATGGAATTCTCCAGGCAAGAATACTGAAGTGGGTTGCCATTCCTTCTCCAAGGGATCTTCCCAACCCAGGTATCGAACCCAGGATCCCTTCTCCAGGGGTCTTCCCAACCCAGGGATCGAACCCGCATTGCAGGCGGGTCCTTTACCATCTGAGCCACCAGGGAAGCCCAAAGACTGCTGTAGGGCTTCCTAAATTTTAGTTGGCCAAGTTCAAGCCATTCAACCATTTCAGGGACTGGGACACCAGTAGGGTGCCTCTCATTTCTTACTTGAGTAGGTATTGTTTGTGAACTTTTTCTGATACTGTTCTCTGAGCAGCACTTGCTCCTGGAAAGGCCATTCCAACTGCAGCTTCCTCTCCACGTCAGAAGGGATGGACCCGGATTTGCAAATATCTGCAAATGAAATGAATAATTCAGAGAATCTACTTTTACAGTGATAAGGTTGAAATCCCGTACGCTTATTTACCTAGCTATACATGTGAACTAAGGCAGGATAGCTGAGTTCCTGGTTTTGGGGTCTAAGATCAGAGAAAAGTGTATTCTGTTATACATGTCAAATTTGCTGCTTAACCAA
>SJYV01047354.1:57946-68296 GCA_006410875.1 Neotragus pygmaeus
AACCTGAGTCTCTTATGTCTCTTGCATTGGCAGGCATGATCTTTACCACTAGCACCACCTGGGAAGCCTAGAAAAATGGTATAGATGATCTCATTTGCAAAGCAGAAATTGAGGTACAGATGTAGAGGACAAATGTATGGAGAGCAAGAGGGGAAAGCTGGGGGTGGAGAGGGATGAACTGAAAGATTAGGATCGATATATATACACTATCGATACTATAGATAAAATAGACTGAATGACTCCCTGGCTAGTGGGCAAAGTCAGGTAAAGAAAACAGAAAATTGAGGTTCAAGATTGTCCACTAACTCTTGCTAACATTTGAAGATTATGCAGCTTTCAAAGACTGCTATAGTGAAGTGAAGTGAAGTGAAAGTCGCTCAGTCATGTCTGACTCTTTGCGACCCCATGGACTATAGCCCACCAGGCTCCTCGTCCATGGAATTCTCCAGGCAAGAATACTGAAGTGGGTTGCCATTCCTTCTCCAAGGGATCTTCCCAACCCAGGTATCGAACCCAGGATCCCTTCTCCAGGGGTCTTCCCAACCCAGGGATCGAACCCGCATTGCAGGCGGGTCCTTTACCATCTGAGCCACCAGGGAAGCCCAAAGACTGCTGTAGGGCTTCCTAAATTTTAGTTGGCCAAGTTCAAGCCATTCAACCATTTCAGGGACTGGGACACCAGTAGGGTGCCTCTCATTTCTTACTTGAGTAGGTATTGTTTGTGAACTTTTTCTGATACTGTTCTCTGAGCAGCACTTGCTCCTGGAAAGGCCATTCCAACTGCAGCTTCCTCTCCACGTCAGAAGGGATGGACCCGGATTTGCAAATATCTGCAAATGAAATGAATAATTCAGAGAATCTACTTTTACAGTGATAAGGTTGAAATCCCGTACGCTTATTTACCTAGCTATACATGTGAACTAAGGCAGGATAGCTGAGTTCCTGGTTTTGGGGTCTAAGATCAGAGAAAAGTGTATTCTGTTATACATGTCAAATTTGCTGCTTAACCAATCACCACACACACACACACAAAACAGCCAAAGGGCATGTTTCCTAAGAAACACCGCACACATACTGGACACAGATACACTGCACATAACTTCAAGTTATTTGGCAATTCAGGAGGCTCCTCCGAAACTTGAAATTACTAGATAACCCCTCTGGAAGACAAAACATTGTTCAGTTCTCTTAAAGTTCACTTTCAAAATACATAGCAATTTGCTTTGCATGGATTATATCTGCTTTGTGGCAATCTCCTCTTGCCAAAATGGTAGGACAGGGAATGCTGACTTATATTCCTTCATATCTGGTATCATCAAAGCTCCCGAGACCACAGCATGTGTACTTGGACAAATCCACCCCATCCTGTCCGGCAGGACAGTACTTGTTATGCTTCTTTATCACGAGGCAGCAGGGCTGCCAGGCTTGGGCTGCCAGGACTGGCTGGCCCCCCGTGACTTCCTTTCTTAGAAGCTTCACATTCTGGCTTCCTGACAGCGGGTGCCTCATCCATCCTGTGCTCATAAAAAGGATGTTTCAGAAAGCGTTGGTCGCTCAGTCGGGTCTGACACTGTGACCCCATGGACTGTAGCCCATCAGGCTCCTCGATCCAAGGAATTCTCCAGGCAAGAATACTGGAGTGGGTTGTTCAGTCGCTAAGTTGTGTCCAACTCTTAGAGACTCCATGGACTGCAGCATGCCAGGCTTCCCTATCCTTCACCATCTCCCGGAGCTTGCTCAAACTCATGTCCATTGAGTCAGTGATACCATCTAACCATTTTGCCCTCTGTTGTCCCCTTCTCCTCCTCCCTTAAATCTTTTTCCCTACCATAGTNATGCCAGGCTTCCCTATCCTTCACCATCTCCCGGAGCTTGCTCAAACTCATGTCCATTGAGTCAGTGATACCATCTAACCATTTTGCCCTCTGTTGTCCCCTTCTCCTCCTCCCTTAAATCTTTTTCCCTACCATAGTTTGGCCTCAGGCTGAACTACAGGGAAGGAACACAGCCTCATCCATTGGCAGAAAACTGGATTCAAGATTTACTGAGCATGGCCCTGCCCATCAGATCAAGACCCAGTTTTCCCCACAGTCAGTCCTTCCCATCAAGAAGATTCCACAAGACTCTTATCCTTATCCATCAGAGGGCAGACAGAATGAAAACTACTGGAGTGGGTAGCCATTCCCTTTTCCAGGGGATCTTCTTGACCCAGGGATCAAACCTGGGTCTCCTGCACTGCAGGCAGATTCTTCACAGTCTGAGCCACCAAGGAAGCCCCTCATAAAGGGTGTTTCAGAAGCACTTGGATAATCCCAGTGATCCTCTCTTCCCACCAGGATGAAGAAAACTGATGAATGAAGGACAGTCTCCTATGTAAACTTATGAGTCAAAATGCATATGACTGACTGGGGGAGAAAGGGCCAGGTCTAAACATATTCCAGTGTGTTATTCCAGGAAAACCCTCCCAGCTTTTGTTCATTTTTTTCTAATTACTATTCTATCAACTTTGGCCCAGTTACTGATTAACTGTTCTAAACACTTTCTAAGCACAAAAAAAGGTAATATATAAAATAGCAACATATTGTTCATTAATATATATATAATATATTGTTGTCATTCAGATGTCATTCAATAATTGTTAAGATACTAATTTAACTTCCATTTGATGTCTGTATAGCACTTACGAAAAACACAGGGCAAATCCTCGTGGTGCCTTAGTGTGTTTCTCTGAAGCCCATAGACTCCTAATATTTAGAATCATAAGGAGGAGCTTGCTCAACTTTTAATCTAAGGTTGGCGCCCAGGAATTCAAATATTCAAACTCCCCCTGGGTGACTGTGTATGGTCTATGAAGTCTGAGAACCACTGCCCAGCAAATCAAGCCTTAAAATCCATTCTTAGACGCAGAGCATATCTCCACATCCCCTTATTACACCTTTCATCCACATTTTCTGGAATAAATGAGCTTCAATCAGTGCTGTCTCCTCAGCAGGGAATACTCTCTGTTTTGGTGCATTTCTCCGCACAGGTTCCTCTAGGCAGCTCTGCCCTTTACCTACAATCTTTGTTCTGTTTACAGCACAATTAACTCTCTTAAGGGCTTCCCTGGTGGCTCAGATGGTAAAGAATTCTCCTGCAATGCTGCAGACCTGGGTTTGATCCCTGGGTTGGGAAGATCCCCTGGAGGGCTGCAGTCAACAGAGGCACAAAGAGTCCAACAAGACTGAGCGAGTAACACTAACTCTCTTAAAGCTGTGTCCAGCACCTTCCTGGTGCCCCCCATGTCTCACATTCCTGAGAACATCAAGAGGAGGAAACCTGCCCACTGCTTCCCCCTTTTGTGTAGGCACCCCCACAGTTCCACTGGGAGCCCTTCATCTCTTATCAATTGGTGATGTGACAAACCACTCTTCTCTGAGAATGCTCATGACCGACTCAAGTGAATTCGAATAAATGGGTAATCTTTAAAAAATTTCACCCTGGTTGACTTGAGATAGCCAGTAACTTCTCTCTTCAAATGCTGGTTCCTTCTTGGGGTCAAAAATGAGAAAGTCGGCCTTGGTGCCACCAAATCTTAGGTATGCAGGAGACAAACCTCTGGCCAGGGTACGAAGCTTTGAAGAACTGTTATGAAGACAAGCAAGAAATTAAAATTATTTTTTTTCCCAAGACAATGACGTCTACACATTGACTCCCCTCTCTCGGTGGACCCATTTTCTAACATCTAGCTGTAAGGGCACTGGAGAAAGAGGTCATATCACTCTATCGGGGACATCGTCTCAATTGGAATCTTCCTAATTGCAAGGCTGCTCTTATAGGCATCTGAAGGCAACTGGGAGTGCTGACTCAGCCAAGAGCTCATATTTCAACCTGACTAGCAGGATAGTGTTTGGTGCTTTCAGAGAATTCATAATCTTCTGTGACTGATGGAGGAAAAGACATAAGAGAGTGGAAAGTACAGGAAAATTGACTCTGTTTCTTTGAAAGATATATTGTCTTCAAAAATTTCTGTTCCCAGAGAAGTTCATAAATGACTTACGAGTCCTTTTCCTATCCCTCACCAACCTCCATCTCCACCCCAAGGAAAACTATCCTCTTCAGTATAAGTCAAATGACTTAGAATGGTCTAAGATTCTAATTCCTACCTACCAAGGACACTTCCAATTCAAGCAATTTTAAATGCATAAGTCATCAAGCCAAAAATGCTCCTGTTAGGTGCTCAGAATAGTACAGAATGTTATAGAACCGAACTCAAATGATTTATAATCCATTCTCTCAGAAAGATGAAGATGTCATGAATACTTAGTGAACAAAACTAAGAAAACAGAAGATGCAGGTATCAGGAACAAGCTGCCAAGTATTTCTGAAGCCTCACATATGGGATCCTGGCCACCATGCACTCTGGATAGCTCTTAAAACACATGGGACTGACTGTGTGTTCTTAAAATGGCCCAGTTAATTAGTTTGCATGTGGGTTTGTTTCAAATTGGAAAATCATGCCAGAGAACTATCTAATTGCCAATATTTCCTGATATTCTGTTCCCCCTTCCTACAGTTTAGTTTCATTTGGGTACATAGCAAAGTGGAAATGACTCTCTTCTGAATCCTTACTTGGTCCGAGCTAACATTCCCATTTGCTTTCAAGAGGTTCTGAAGATTTCCTGGCAGATGACACTGTTCCCTGAGTGCTCCAGAGCTGTCAGGGATTTCAATCAATTCCTCATTGATAACATCCCTGAATGAATTTCACTCTGCGCTTCATCTCCTTGTGCCAGGACCTACCGTAGGTTCAGGGACCCTCGAAAATACTTCAAGTTCTTTTAAGCTGCTTAAGGTGTGACTTGAGTCTAGAGACTGGGGGCAGGGAGGTGCTGGGAGAGGATAGACTGGCACGGCAGGCAGGACCATATCATGGATGGCTGGTGAGCTGCCATGTCCTGGAAGGAGTTCTGGTTTATAAGTTGGTGGCCATGGGAGGATTTAAAGCAATGGAGTGACTGCACCAGACTTTTGTTTTAGAAAAGAATCCCAGGCTGCCATGTAAATCACTGAATAGAAGGACCAAGACTGTGGTTGTGTTAATATTGAAAGAAAGTGATGGGCTGAGGTCAGGTAACAAAAGTAGGGATGAAGCAAGGTGGATAAATTCAAGACACAAGTGGAGCTAGAAATACTCGTGTGCATGCATGCTCAGTCATGTCTGACTCTGTGACCCCACAGACTGTAGTCCACCAGGCTCCTCTGTCCACAGAATTTTCCCAGCAAAAATACTGGAGTGGGTTGCCATTTCCTCCTCTGGGGGATCTTCCTCACCCAGGAATTGAAATTGCACCTCATGCATTGGCAGACAGATTCTTTACCACTGAGCTATCTGGGAAATCCAGAAATACTAGCTTGAGTATTTAATGGAATGTTGGAGAAGGATCCAAGATTACTTCTGGGAAGCATCTTGGAAGATGGAAATATCATTTGATGAGATGAAAAATAAATAGGCATTAGACTGGAGACAGGGATGAAGGCAGGCATGGGGCTCCGTGTTGGAAGATACCGGTGGTGCACCAATAACCATTTCCATCAGGCCCCTGGCCATGTGTATCTGGAGCTCAGAAAAGACACATAAAGGGGAGGCGAGTCCTCAGTCTAAAAGTCAGTGAACGCTTAGTGTGAACCACTAGTGTGGTTACCCTTTTGTTGCTGTTCACTCAGTCATGTCCGACTCTTTGCAACATCATGGATTGCAACTTGCCAGACTTCCCTGTCCTTCACCATCTCCCAGAGTTTGTTCAAACTCATGTCCATTGAGTCGGTGATGCCATCCAACCATCTCATCCTCTGTTGTCCCCTTCTCCTCCTGCCTTCAATCTTTCCCAGCATCAGGGTCTTTTGCATTGAGTCAGCTGTTTGCATCAGGTGGCCAAAGTCTTGGAGTTTCAGCTTCAGCATCAGTCCTTCCAAGGAATATTCAGGACTGATTTCCTTTAGGATTGATTGGTTGGATCTCCTTGCTGTCCAAGGGACTCTCAAGAGTCTTCTCCAGCACCAAAAGCATCATTCCTCCGGTGCCCACCTTTGGTGTTTTGGCTAGTGTGGTTCCACTAATGTGAACCACTGGTGTGAACTAGTGAACCCCTAGCCCACGGGCAGAGTTTCAGCCCTAAACCTGTTACAGGGAACTTCTGCAGAGTCACTTCGGGCTGGCGTTGTCCCACTGCTTTTTGGCCAGGCACTGATACCAGTCCTAGATTTCGATTTTGGTTGTGTGTGGTGACAGAGGAAATTCTTTTAGATTTGTGGGGATGATGTCTGTAAGCAATCGAGATGGGAGAGCAATTGAAATGGCGCTCTCTGGGAAATGAAGGGAACACGAGTGTAGGCAGGAGCTGTGGGATCTCAAGGCAGGCGTCTGTGTACTGCCTGCCTCTGAAGTCGGAGCACCATAGCCTGGCTCCCGGAAGTGGTGGCTGTACCCGCTCAGGTCACTTTCAACCACAATACTCTGCCTTTGTTTTCTTCTGAGCATCCAGCAGTCTCTGAAATTAGCTTTCTATTGCGTTTGCTTGGTTTACTATCTATCCCCACCTCCATCTCGAGCTAAGCTCTGTGAAAAGGAGGGACTCTGTCCGGATCATCAGAATCTCCTCAGCACCCAGATGAGAACCTAGACAAGTACCTGGCACACAGCTGGTGCTTAATAAAGGTTCGTATTCTTGCCTGGGGAATCCCGTCCACAGGGTTGCAATGAATTGGACACGACTGAAGCGACTCAGCAAGCACGCCCAAGTGCATGAACAATCGAGTCCAGCCTGAGCCTGACAACAGGGCATGAGAGGTCAGACACAGACCGTTTCCTGAAAAAAATTAAAACCCAATGCTATGACTTCTGCCAAGTACACAAAATCACATGTTTCACAGTATTGTATCAAGGACCTTTTTGTCTGTCTCCTTTGCAATGGAATCTTTTCTTGTTTTGAGAAACAATATTGATGCTCTCTGACAAAAGCCAGATTTAAAACACCTGCGAGCTTGTCCTAAAAACAAAACTGAACAAAGTTTTCTATTTCTGTGTATTTCTATCACACATGGAAAAAAGAGAGGAGGAAAATAATTCACCACCACCACAATGACATGGAAATAACCAAAGAACACACGAAAGCTGTGGCAGGTATTGCGTTTCTGGAGCAGTTCGTTAGTGGAAAGAAACGTCTGCAGGTATTTTTATTTTACTGCATGTGTAAAAATAAGTTGCTTATCTCTGACACAAAAGTGGAGGTGTGTGGGAGTCACCCTGCCCTGACTGGTACCAGCTTATGAGAACCAACTGTTATGTTTTGAGAACAAGTGTTTAACTGTTGGCAGTTTGAAATCAGCCATGGCGGGGGTGTTTAGACTATAGAAATCAGGAAAAAAAAAAAAAATCAGTCTCCTCTCCTCTCAGAGAGCCAGTTGTGAAACATTGCTTGACACACCATTGCCTGAACAGTAATTTAAGTGATGAGATGAAACCACTCAGGAGATTATGTAAAGTGAAAAAAGAAGGCCTCGGGGTTTCCCTGGTATCCAGTGGCTAAGACTCCATACTCCCAATGCAGGGCGCCCGCATTCAACCCTGAAGAGTTTGCATGCCACACCTAAAGATCCTGCATGCTGCAACTAAGACCCGGCACAGCCAAATAAATAAATAACTATAATAAAAAAGAAGGTGAAGGCCTAGGTCAGAAGTCTGGGGAGCAGCACCACTGAGACAAGCTCGAGGAAGAGGTGACGAAGAACCTTAGAGTGATGGCAGGGATGCCGATCTGAAGGGATGAGAAGGCATTTCAGTTGTCACTCTTGCCAAATGCTTCTGGGAGGCTGAATTGGTTTGCTGGGGCCGTAGTGGCAAAACACCACAAATTGGGCGGCTTAAACAAAGGACCTGTGTCATCTTATAGCTCTGGAGGCGAGAAGTCTGAAATCAAATGTTGGCAAGGCCACGCTCCCCCTGCAGGTGCTGGGGGAGGATCTACTGCAGGCCTCTCTCCCAGCTTCTGAAAGCTGCTCAGAGCAGTACCGCTCCAAGGACACATGGCGTTCTCTGTGTGTGCGTGTCTGTTTCCAAATCCCCCCTTTTTATAAGGTCATCAGTCATACTGAATGAGGGCCCACTGCATTCCAGTATGACCAATTCTTAATTAATTATGTCTGTGTGCGTGCATGCTTAATTGCTTCAGTTGTGTCTGACTATTTGCGACCCTACCAGGCTCCTCTGTCCATGGAATTCTCGAGGCAAGAATACTGGAGTGGGTAGCCATTTCCTACTCCAAGGGATCGTCCTGACCCAGGGATCCACCCCAGGTCTCCTGCATTGGCAGGTGGGTTCTTTACCACGGCACCACCTGGGAAGCCCAATTGTGTCTGCAATGACATTATTTTCAAATAAGGTCACAGACTGAGGTACCAGGGATGAGGACTTCAACATAGGAACTGTAGGGGGGCCATCCAGACATTCAACCCATAATAGAGACAAATAAGACAAGGATTGGGTTTCTCAACAAATGAAGGTCAGTGATCATATATTGGGCTACCCTGGTAGCTTAGGTGGTAGAATCTGCTTGTAATGCGGGAGACCTGGGTTTGATCCCTGGGTTGGGAAGATCCCCTGGAGAAGGGAATGGCTACCCACTCCAATATTCTGGCCTGAAGAATTCCATGGACTATAAATTCCATGGATCTTATATTAAGTGAAACTTAAAAATGCATTCCAATATACATTAGGTGCAGACAAATACTGTTTAAATCCACTTAGACAAAGTACCTAGAATAGTAAAAATCATAGAAAGTGCATTGGTAGATGCCAGGGGCCGAGGGGGTGGGGTGGATGGGGAGTTAGTGTTTAATGGGGACAGAGTTTCAGTTTAGGAAGGTGGAAAATTCAGGAGACGGATGATGGGGAGAGCTGCACAACTACATGAATATACTTAGTGCCACTGAACTGTGCAGTTAAACATGGTTAAAATCATTGTTTAGCCGCTAAGTTGTGTCTGACTCTTTTTCGACCCCATGGACTGTAGCCCTGAAGGCTCTTCTGTCTATGGGATTTCCCAGGCAAGAATACTGGAGTGGATTGCCATTTCCTTCTCCAGGGGATCTTCCCAACCAAGGATCAAGCCCACGTCTCCTGCATTGGCAAGCGGATTCTTTACTTCTGAGCCACCAGGGAAGCCCCCGTGGTTAAAATGTGTGTGTTAGTCACTCAGTCATGTCCAACTCTTTGTGACCCCATGGACTGTAGCCCACCAGGCTCTTCTGTCCATGGCATTCTCCGGGTAAGGAGACTGGAGTGGTTTGCCATTTCCTCCTCCACGTGGTTAAAATAGTATGGTTTATATGACTTTTACCACAATTAAAAAAAAAAGCTTGAAAAAGTAAGGTCACTAATGATGTTGGAGAGATTGACTTTTTGACACAATGATGGGGTCACCATGCAGGTGGAACATGGAAAGCACTAGCAATAAGAAAGGCTGCAAACAGGAGAAAGAGCAGTGACTGCAGAGGTGCTTGAGAGGGGAAAGACGTGATGTTTCTAGGCTAAGAAGAAGGATCCAATAATAAGGGAGAGGTAAAAGATACAGGAGAGAGAAGAGATGAGTGCTAGAGCAAAGTCCTTGGGGAGGCAGGAGTGGACGGGAGCAACAGCAGAGCTGGAAGAACTGGCCTGAGAAGAGAGAAAGGAAGAAAGCTAGACACATCCATGCTATACCTGCAGGTTCGATGGCAGGAAGAAAAAGAAGCTCCTGTCTGAAAGTGAAAGTCGCTCAGTCGTGTCCGATTCTTTGTGACCCCCATGGACTATACACAGTCCATGGAATTCTCCAGGCCAGAATACTGGAGTGGGTAGCCTTTCCCTTCCCCAGGGGACCTTCCCAACCCAGGGATCGAACCCAGGTCTCCTGAATTGCAGGTGGATTCTTTACCAGCTGAGCCACAAGGGAAGCCCAAGAATACTGGAGTGGGTAGCCTATCCCTTCTCCAGCAGATCTTCCCAACCCAGGAATCAAACTGGGGGTCTCCTGCATTACAGGCGGATTCTTTCTCAACTGAGTTATGGGAAGCCCAAGTTCCCTGTCTCATTTCAGTTCAGTCGCTCAGTCGTGTCCAACTGTTTGCAACTCCATGAATCGCAGCACACCAGGCCTCCCTGTTCATCACCATCTCTTGGAGTTCACTCAGATTCACGTCCATCGAGTCCGTGATGCCATCCAGCCATCTCATCCTCAGTCGTCCCCTTCTCCTCCTGCCCCCAATCCCTCCCAGCATCAGAGTCTTTTCCAATGAGTCAACTCTTCTCATGAGGTGGCCAAAGTACTGGAG
>SJYV01047355.1:10601-21201 GCA_006410875.1 Neotragus pygmaeus
TGCCCCCGCCCTCCTCCCAGTCTGTCCGTCCGTCCGTCCTCCCGCCCGCTCGCGCTTCCGTCCTTCTGTCCAGCCACCGACCCTGGGGCCCATCTCCCCGCTCCGCCCGC
Organism: Neotragus pygmaeus; assembly: GCA_006410875.1. Classification (NCBI taxonomy): domain Eukaryota; kingdom Metazoa; phylum Chordata; class Mammalia; order Artiodactyla; family Bovidae; genus Neotragus; species Neotragus pygmaeus. Next base: position 10,712 of record SJYV01047355.1, read on the forward strand.
TTTGTCTCTCCCTGGCTCGCTGTCTCTTTGTCTCTGCCCTCGCGCTGCCTCCCAGCCCCTCCCTCGCTCCCCGATCTCGGGTCCCCCTCAAAGCGCTCGTCTCATCCCTCAGAGTCTCCCTCTCGGAGCGCCCCTGTTCTTCGGGACTCCCTCTCTGAGCGCCCTCTCATCTTGTGGGGAGGGGGCTTTCTTTCAGAACACCTTCCACGCTCCCCGCATATCCCTTGGGGATCCTCCCTTCCATCCCCCCACACCCCGGAGGTCTTGCCCCTTCTTACCCCTCCTTTCTGCANGGGACTCCCTCTCTGAGCGCCCTCTCATCTTGTGGGGAGGGGGCTTTCTTTCAGAACACCTTCCACGCTCCCCGCATATCCCTTGGGGATCCTCCCTTCCATCCCCCCACACCCCGGAGGTCTTGCCCCTTCTTACCCCTCCTTTCTGCAGGCTTTTGCCTCTTTTGGTGTCCCCCCTATACGCTGGGACCTCTGATCCCTTGGGGTCTCTCCTTGGGACCCCCGAAGCTCCCCAGCTCCCTGACTTCCGTACCCCCTCCCTGCCTTTCCTTGCTTTCTCCCCAAGTCGTTGTTCTCTGTCGGGCCTCCGCGCCCCTCAGCCCCCTGGGTCGGGGTCCCCTGCTTTGCTCTCCCTGCCTCTCCCTGTCCTCACATCTGTCTTGCTGGTGTCACCGCTCGATGTCTCTTGCGCNAGATAGCCAGTGGGAATCTGCTGTGTGATGCTGGGGGTTCAAACCCAGTGCTCTGTGACAACTAGAGGGGTGGGATGGGGTGGGAGGGAGGTTTAAGAGGGAGGGGACATATGTATAACTATGGCTGATTCATGTTGATGTATGGCAGAAACCAACACAATATTGTAAATTAATTATCCTCCAGTTAAAAATAAATACATTAAAAAATATTAGATGGGGTATTCTAATTTCTCATCTGAGACCATCTCTGCAAATTATTTGACCACGGGGCTGTCTGTAAAAACGAACGGAATGGTCACGGGCTATCACAGCCTTTGTCCCATGGCAGGAAAAAACAAAAAAGAAAACTCACAGGCTTGTCCACAATCCACGCATGATATTTATCCAATATGCTGGTTACATGAGCAGTGCAGAGTCCCCTGGGGAGTTTTTAAAAAAACACAGATGCCATGTCCCACCTCCAAAGAGTGATTCAGTAGGTTTGAATGACCCAAACACCTGCCTTTCTTTTCAAAGTTCTCCAGAGAATTCTGATGCCCTGGCAGGACTGAGAACTATCAGACCACGCTTTACATACAGATTACCTCTGAAAGGAAGAAAGAAGAGCATTTAATCAACACCCGTTAACTTCTTAATATTTAGAAAACCTGCATTATTCGGTGCATAGGGCAACATGGTTATTAAGTATGTCCCACAAAAGAAGGTTTCTAACACTGCTTTTTCTCATATCAAAATATTAGCAAGTGGTGGCATACAAAAACAATACGAGGGAGGTAGGGGAGGGAAGGACTGGGAGCCTGGGGTTACTGACTTCTATTTTTAAAAACATATTGTCATATATAACATATGCAGAAAAGCAATCAAAACAAGTTTTAAGCTCTGGAACACATTTTTACAAGATGAACATGCTTTAGGGCTATCCCCAGAATAAGAATCACAACAGATGATGGGTCCCTAAAGCTCCTTCCTTTCCCCTCTGTTACTGACCACCCTCACCCCTTACCCTAACTTCTGTGGGCTTGATCGCTCAGTTGTGTCCAACTCTTTGTTATCCCATGGACTGCAGCCGGCCAGGCTCCTCAGTCCGTGGGATTTTTGAGGCAACAACATTGGATTGGGTTGCCATTTCCTCTTCTAGGGGATCTTCCCGACCTAGGGATTGAACGCAAGTCTCCTGTATCTCAGGCAGATTTTTTACCCACTGAGCCATCCTAACTTCTACCTCCACAGAAAAACAATTGCACTTTTCTTTGTTAACCTGAATGGCTTTTTCAAGGACAGAATGCCCTCTGCTAATTAAGTTTACTCCAAATGATGCTAACAGAATTCACTGTTCCCAGAAAAAAGAAAAGATATGAAATTATTATAATCAATTCTCCATCCCCTCCCCAGAAATGACTCTTCACTTTAAAGATCAGAGAATGGAGATACAGATATGTTATTTCCTTAAGGTCCGGCAGTTAACAAGAAGCAAGGCTGAAACTCAACTCAGGTCTCCCACTTTCAAAGATCAGGTACTTAACCACTATACCTTCCTTCTTCTAAGAGTCACCATTAATATGTTATATCAAAATGTTCTTTTCCCCTGGTTCCAGGCCTGATCATGTTTCAGTGTTTAGGGTGAAGACGTACAGGTACTTGGGATGAAAGAGATATGATGACACCAGAGGTGACTGGTGCAGGACCATTTCCTCCAGAGCACTTCAATGTCATGGCCACGAAGAAAGAGTTATCACAAACCATGTAATATCCCTTTGATGGAGAAACAGAATTCAGGAAAGGACTATTTTCCAATGACAAGTTCACTGGAGAATCCAGCCATCTACAGAACACACTAGGTTATAAAGCCAGAAGGAATCTCGCCTGACATTTTAGGGCCTTGTTTATTTTCATCTAAGGGTGTGGGAAAGAAACTCCATGAAGATGGAACGCTGTGACTACCCAGGCAAATTCAGCATGAACACGCTTTTAAAAATCGCATGTTCAATCAAGTACTTAACTCCAAGCAACTGAACTATCAGGGGACAAAATAAATAAATAAAACCCTCCAGAGTGACACGCCCGGTTCAGAAATCAGACATGCATGGCTTCATGGAAATTATCCAGGCTTTGAAGCCAGGCAGAAGTTGGTTTGAATTCTGGCTCTGTCGCTTACCGACTGACCTAGTGGCTCTGGGCAAGCAATTTACCTTGAGACACTCAGCGTTCTCTTCTGTGAAATGGAGGTGCAAGTACCCCAGTTTAGAGGGCTGTTGGGGGAATAAGAGGTCCCTGGGGGAAAGTCACAACCACCAGAACACAGAACTCCCTCAACATTCCGCAGCTCCTCTTTCTGAAGAACCTAGCTAAACACACTTAGATGTTTCAAATAAATGGACAGAGACAACCAGATAAGGAAAGGCGGCTCCCGGCACATGAAATTTTAATGTCAGTGACAGTTCAGGTTTGGGTCTAGTCAATAGGAACCATAAATAGCTGTCACCTAATGGCCATGTCCTCTTGAAAATGGGTTATTCGTCTGAGTCCGTCTCCCAGAGGACAGCTGCAAATACCATCAATACTGGCACTAAGCAACAGCCTTATTTATAGCCAAGGGACAGATTCCAAAGATAGAAGAGGTCACGGAGGCTGAAACCCCTTCTCCGAACTCCCAAATTCCTAGAGGACTGAGAGGTGAGGCTGGAGAGCAGGTCTTACAGGAATGTCTGAACACAGTGGGAAGTTATCCATAAGACTGAGAAAAACTGAAAAGGAAGGAGAGGTTTGGAAAGAAAGCAGCAGCCACGAGAGGAGGAATCGTGGGTGATGCTACGTAAGACTGGAGCTGCTAAGTCAGCCACGACCTTTCATGAGACTTGCCCCCCAATCTCTCCGCCAACACCTAACTGTTAAAAAGTGGAAGCCCTCTCAAAATCAATCAGCATGTTCAAGGAGGGCCAGAAAGTCTGCCCTTGGCCACACCTGCCATTGCAAGCCCTCTCTGGTGCCTACAGAGTCAACTCTCAAAGTCTGAATTTGACTTTCAAGAACTGTGACTTAAGCCTCTGCCCCTGATTTTCCAGTCTTTCCCTTGACTTTATCCCAGTGCCACTACTGGCATTTTTTTACAGAGAACCACCTCTTTCCAGCCTCTGGGTCCTTGATCCTGCAGCAGGAATGCACAGGCTTCACACATTGGAAGCCTGTGCATTTCTCAAAGACCAGTTGGTTCAAATACCACTCTTTCCCCTAAAAATTTTCCTTAGGCTTTCCATCTAGGTTTTTAAGGGTCTTGACTCCTGTTTCACATTTGAAGGTCTCTGAGGGCAGGTCTTTATCTCCATGTTTCTGTGCAAGTTGAGTGCCAGTAAGTTTTGCTGGATAGATGAGTGGGTGGATAAAAGGAGAGAAGGAAGAATGGACCTGATGGATGAAGAACATGAATGGGAACATGACTTAGAACAGTAGGAAACATGGTGGCCATTTGTCCACAATGTCATCTGTCATTCAGTCGTTTGCCAAGAAATGGAATGTCCTGATTATCACAATATTCTGATTAAGGAAGCGCTTCCCTCCCTGAATACTGTTCACAGATTTGACCACTGGTAACTGACTACCTCAGTTCAGTTGCTCAGTCGTATCCGACTCTGCAATACCATGAACTGCAGCACTCCAGGCCTCCCTGTCCATCACCAACTCCGGGAGTTCACCCAAACTCACGTCCATTGAGTCAGTGATGCCATCCAACCATCTCATCCTCTGTTGTCCCCTTCTCTTCCCACCCTCAATCTTTCCCAGCATCAGGGTCTTTTCCAATGAGTCAGTTCTTCACATCAGGTGGCCACAGTATTGGAGTTTCAGCTTCATCATCAGTCCTTCCAATAACTATTCAGGACTGATTTCCTTTAGCATGGACTGGCTGGATCTCCTTGCAGTCCAAGGGACTCTCAAGAGTCTTCTCCAACACCATAGTTCAAAAGCATCAATTGATTACCTCAAGATGGGCAAAAAATCTACCATGCATTTCAAATGGAATAAACAAGACTGTCGTTTTTTGATGACTCACGAAGCACTTGGATATGTTGCAAGACTCAGGCTTAGGAATCTCAATGGCCACTGCACTCGGGTGTGAGAGAGATGGTTTGCACAGCACTGATTAATAAAAGAATCCTAGACAATCAGACATAAGTTGGCTGAAATCATAATTGAAAATAAGTGTTTTTCAACAACCCCTTCTTCACTAGAGTCTTACAAAGCTAGGATGACCATTGCAAACTTTCCACCAGACAACCCTACAAAGCAGCAGAGAGGTGAAGAAATCCACCCACCCACATCATCCTGAAGTGCATGTCTGGCTCCTCCCCTCAGACCCGACCAGCAGACCTGAATTCAGAACATCAACAGTGAAAGTCATTAAGCACTTGGCCACAGATGACATTAAAACATCTCACCCTTGTCTCGCACTTCATCCCACCCTCCCCTCCTCCAAGTTCTTCTGACCTTTGCCAAATGTTCCTAGACGAGGCCCATGCTTGTTTGACCATTTCCCAATTCCACCAGCCACAGATGGGGAGAGGCAGAGGAAACACATGCCAAACCAGTCGGGCTGCTATCATTTTTAACTTGGCTCCTGGGTGCTCGCAGGCAGAAGAACCGGTTCTGCTGTACACAGTTTCTCCATGGCCAAAGCCAGGAGGAGCACTCTGGGCTTCCTGGGCCTGTGGGCCTCCGCCACTAGGGTGTTCCCAAGTAGTCATCAGGCAGCTTTCGCTCACATCAGGCGCTTTCCTGAGCCATGGCGCTGTGTGTGTGTGCTCAGTTTGGTCCGACTTTTTGTGATCCCATGGACTGGAGTCCACCAGGTTCCTGGGTCCATGGGATCTTCATGGCAAGAATCCTGGAGTGGGCTGCCATTTCCTCCTCCAGGGGATCTTCCCGACCCAGGGATTGAACCTGCGTCTCTTGAGTCTCCTGCATTGGCAGGCAGGCTCTTTACCATGAGCCATCTGGAAAGCCAGGGCACTCTGCTTCCTCCCGATTAATTATAGGCAGCACCTCAGTGAGTCCTCCGGAGAAGGCAATGGCATCCCACTCCAGTATTCTTGCCTGGAAAATCCCATGGACCGAGGAGCCTGGCAGGCTGCAGTCCATGGGGTCGCTGAGAGTTGGACACGACTCAGTGACTTCACTCTTACTTTTCACTTTTATGCATTGGAGAAGGAAATGGCAACGCACTCCAGTGTTCTTGCCTGGAGAATCCCAGGGACGGCGGAGCCTGGTGGGCTGCTGTCTATGGGGTTGCACAGAGTCGGACATGACTGAAGCGACTTAGCAGCAGTGAGTCCTCACTGAATCTTCTGAGGCAGAGATTACTACACCTGGTACAGAGAACACAGATGCTAAGAGGTAAGAGACTCACCTGAGCTGCACAGGATTTGAATCCACATCTGTCCTCATCAGAAAGCTATGCTCCCATGGTTTCTCACTGCCAAGTCCTCCCTTGTCCTCTGCCCCCATCCCAAACTGAGCTGCTGTGGCAACCTCTAAAACTAGGGAGGGGCATGAAAGGGTGAGCAGATACTCACCAGAGGACACGGGCCCCTGCTTGGGACAGGGCGCTCCCTACATAAGGCATTCTGTGTAGCCAGAGGCTCCATCCGAGTTCAATAGATATACTCGTGATCCCACTGCAGAGCTTCGATAGATGCCCACCTGGGAGCTGGCTGGTGCCAAGAACCAACAGAAGGGAATGTACTGCAGAAATATTAACCTTGGCAGTCTCCTGCCACAGTAAACCGCTGGCTGAGCTTTAATGAAATCGTGCACCAGAGCAGAAACATCTGTATTGCAGGTTAAAATAAACCCCAGTCTGGAATGCACAACTGTCTTTGCACAAGGACACGACAAACCTGGAGAGAAATGGAAAGGATGCCATTCTCTGCAATCAAAATGACTGCTTAGAACGAACAGAGGACAGGCCTGCTCACCTCTGGGTTCCTCAGTCAGGCTTACTAGCTTCTATCAGATGAAGATATGTACTAAACTTGAGCAACCCAGGCTTTCCCAGCAGGCTTATTAGTGTGGGAGAGCAAAAGTCCTGCAAACTGCCCATCCCCACCAACCCTCTCTTGCCCCCACAAAAGCATTTCCCAGGATGAACACACACTAACTAGGCTGGCACAAGGAGGCCTAACTGCTTTGTTAAGTATCCTGAATAAATCATTCATTCAAGCAAAATTAAAGCATGGACATACCCTTAGTTTAAAAGATATAATAATAAGAAACCAGTCTACAGATCATGGGGGTCAGGGGAGGCCTCGGCAATGCCATAAAGTTGCTGTAAAAGTGTGACATCTTCTGTGCCCGGTGGCCTTTCTCAAAACACAAACAGCACGTGGCCCCCCAGAACTGGAAGTAGAACTAGACAGTTGTAGCGTTTGAAGCCCTCTTGCCTGATCTCCCTCTGCCTTGATACAAAAATCCCCTAATCAAGCTGCTACCAAGTTTCCCTAAACTCTCAACTTCTAAGGAGGCTATTTGACACTACCTTAGAGAGCTCTTCCTTTTGCTAAATTTTGGTTTTGTTTGCTGGGGTAGAAGCCCAGAGATGAATCCTTCCAGCCCTTCAAGGAAAGAAGGTGGCATAATAAGTCTTTCATGAGTCTACATATAATGAAAATGTTTCAACTTCCCCTATACAGTCTGTAGAACAAGGCTGCAGTCCTTTCCCACTTGGCTGTTCTCCAGACAGACAGTGATGATGGATAATGATGACGATGATTATTAAAAGAAAAACAATTATCTTAACTCTCATCTACTCAGCCCTACTATGTGACATAACACTATAAGATGCACTTGACAGGCGCTTAGGCTGAAATCCTCACAGTGGCAATAGTTTGGGACTATTATTCTGTCCCTTTTACATTTTGAAGAAATTGAAACTCAACAGGTGACATAACTTGCCCAAGGCCATACAGTTAAGTAAGGAATGGGGTCAGGATTCAAATTCGGACAGACTCGCTGCCCTCTGTTGTCATGTCCAAAGAGGGCGCCAGCCCAGCCACATCCTTCCAGTGGTCCATGATGTGGGCTACTGATGTCATACTGCCATGAGTGGAGCCTGAAGCCAGTTTTCTCTACTGAGAAAGACAAGGACCTTACCTGGGGAGAGGGAAGCCATAAAGAGGGGAGAGGAACAGGTAAGTGGGAGGCGGTGAAGACAACCTGTTTACCATTTAACAGTCTGGCGGGATGCTTGGAGGAGACTCAGCGAAGTTCTCAGCGAAGGGAGAGGGTGGGAGCAAAAGCCTTCTCCCCACAGCAGGGGGTGGCTGGCTGGAAAGCTGCTTCCTGGGAGACCCAGCAGGCACAGGGAGCAGAGGGCCAGTGTCCTGAACAGAGTCAGGGGCAAGGTCCCTCATCACAGCCGCCTTTGCGTCTGCCTTTCTCTATCCTCCACGCTGGATGGGACCCTGCTGTTGCCAAACTGGTTGGACTAAGAGGCAGCAGAGATGACCCATCTGGCTGCCGTATCCCTGATCAAAGCTGACTCATTTCAAAGGCAAACTGTCAGCAACCTGGGAGATTGCAATCGGACAAGGAAAAATAAATTGGAAGCTTACTTCAGGGGTTAAAACTCAAAGCCTCCCTGAAAAAATAGAAGTTCTCTCTTGTGCTTCTGAAATTCTCAGACCTAAGAACTCCATGAAGAAACGCATTGGTCACTAACTAAAGAATACTTTGGGTCCTGAAGTAAGGTCCCAGTGTTCATCTGGCCTCAAGCTTTGTCCAGGATGGGGGAATACTTTGCAGCTGCAAGCTTACAGAAATGACCCAAGGCTAGAGTTCAGGCTGGGATCCCACGTGTTTGGAGATTCCAAGTCTGCTTCCACACAGCCTTACGTTTTAATCACAGTACAATGGAAGCACAAAGAAGTTCTAAAGAAAATACATACACATATATACCTACCTATGCAAACATGTACACTGCACTAAGGTTAAGATCGGGCTTCCCTGATGGCTCAGTGGTAAAACTGCATTTTGAAACATCCATGGATAGACTATGGATTTAGACATGTCAAGGGCAGAATGCCTTGCCTAAAGTTAAACCTGGGGCTTCTTCCCTCAGAGTTCAGTCGGTTAAAAAAAAATCCACCTGCTGATGCAGGACCCCTGGGTCAGGAAAATCCCCTGGAGAAAGAAGTGGCAATCCATGCCAGTATTGTTACCTCAGAAATCTTATGGAAAGAGGAGCCTGGCAGACTACAGTCCATGGGGTCCCAAGACAGTTGGACATGAGAAGGGCACGGCAAATCACTCCAGTACTCATGCCTGCAGAATTCCAAGGACAGAGGAGCCTGGTGGGCTACAGTCCATGGGGTCGCAAAAATCGGACACAACTGAGTGATTAACTTTCGCTTTAGCAACTAAAGACCACAACAAGCAAGCTTAAGATCAATTCAGGGCCTGGATTTTCAGAGTAAAACCATTTGGTCAGGAGAGGAATTTACTACGCCGGTCACAGGGTATCTACCTAGAAATGAGAACTGATTTACCTTTACATGATGGAGAAAACGGAGATGTTTCTTGCTTCTCAAACCCTGGGGATTTAACAATAGCGAGGATCCCTAAGACGTGTCTAGGAGGGGGCAGCAAGCCGGAGCTCTCTTTCCTTTTGTGAGGCTGTGGGCCATCCACTACGTGCTGGAACATCCAGAGGACCCCCACAAAACCCCACTGGGCTTATCCGAAGTGGGCCTGGCGCCACTGTCTGTACAGAACCATCAGAGAGCCCAACACACTCAATTCCGGCCGAGGGGCACTTGGGTCCGGCTGTAGGAAGGACAGAGCGGCAGCAGGCTGAAGGGGAGGGTGCTGGGCTGGGAACACTGTAAAACCATCACCTCTGTCGCTTCTGCATCAATCAAAGTGTGTCAGTGCAGTACAAGACGAGGGTCTCCCCGTGCTCCGAAAAGCCGCCAGGATACACTCTTCTATCCAAGTCTGAGGCCCTGGGCAGAAACCAGCGAGGAGTTAAAACAACTTCTCCATCACGTTACCCTCCTGAAAAGATGCATGTTCCAGCCTTCTCTTGACTGCTCAGTCCACGTGAAGTCAAGTCTCTCAGGGCTCTGGGGCCCTTGACAAAGAAAGGGTCTGAAAGGCCCCCACAACCTGCTCTCTTCCTGTTACCGGTATGCCTAGGACTGTGCTCCCTTAACAGTTTTCGGATGCTCTGCAGGAGGAAAAAGCAAATGCTGGGCTGTCCTGGCAAGGCAAGGGCCAGACCTGCTGAAGCTCCAGGGGATCCCCAGGTCCCCATGTCCCTCACACCAATTCAGATGTCCAGGAAGCTGCAGTGCACCTGTCTCTTATACACATCTTGTCAGTGACAGTTCAGGTTTGGGTCTAGTCAATAGGAACCATAAATAGCTGTCACCTAATGGCCATGTCCTCTTGAAAATGGGTTATTCGTCTGAGTCCGTCTCCCAGAGGACAGCTGCAAATACCATCAATACTGGCACTAAGCAACAGCCTTATTTATAGCCAAGGGACAGATTCCAAAGATAGAAGAGGTCACGGAGGCTGAAACCCCTTCTCCGAACTCCCAAATTCCTAGAGGACTGAGAGGTGAGGCTGGAGAGCAGGTCTTACAGGAATGTCTGAACACAGTGGGAAGTTATCCATAAGACTGAGAAAAACTGAAAAGGAAGGAGAGGTTTGGAAAGAAAGCAGCAGCCACGAGAGGAGGAATCGTGGGTGATGCTACGTAAGACTGGAGCTGCTAAGTCAGCCACGACCTTTC
>SJYV01047357.1:0-31101 GCA_006410875.1 Neotragus pygmaeus
ATATATATAAGAAAATTACTAATTTTAAAAAACCCTAGGCTTTCAATAAAAATATATATGAATTATCAATTATATTTGCATAGAATTTTACTTGTACACAACTTATTCAAAAATATAACTATTTAAAATTTATTCAAAAACATAAGTTCTTTGAAAATTATTTTTATTGATTTTCTTATATTTATTGTACTACTTTACTCATTGACTACACTAAAGCTTTTGACTGTGGACCACAACAAACTGGAAAATTCTTAAAAGTTGGGAATACCAGACCACTTTACCTGTCTCCTGAGAAACCTGTGTGCAGAACAAGAGCAACAGTTAGAAATGGCCATGGAGTAATGGACTCTATTCAAATTGGGAAAGGAGTACATCAAGGCTGTATATTGTCACCGTGCTTATTTAACTTATATGAAGATTGCATCATGAGAAATGCTGGGCTGGATGAAGCACAAGCTGAAATCAAGATTGCCAGAAGTATCAATAACCTTAGATATGCAGATGACACCAGGTTTATGGCAGAAAGCAAAGAGACACTAAAGAGCCCCTTGATGAAGGTGAAAGAAGAGAATGAAAAGGCTGGCTTAAAATTTAATATTCAAAAAATTAAGATCATGGCATCCAGTCCCATTAACTCATGGCAAATAGATGGGGGAAAAGTGGAAACAGTGACAGATTTTATTTTCTTATTTTTATTTCCTATATCATTTGGGCTCCCAAATCACTGCAGAGGGGACTGCAGTGACAAAATCAAAAAAATTATTGCTCCTTCGAAGAAAAGCTATGACAAACCTAGACAGAGTATTAAAAAGTAGATATATCACTTTGCTGACAAATGTCTGTCTAGTCCAAGCTATGGTTTTTCCAGTAGTCATGTGTGGATGTGAGAGTTGGACCATAAAGAAGGCTGAATGAGAAAGAATTGATGCTTTCAAACTCCAGTGGTGCTGGAGAAAAGATTTGATAGTCCACCGGACAGCAAGGAGATGAAAACTGTCAATCCTAAAGGAAACCAACCTTAAATATTCATTTGAAAGACTGATACTGAAGTTCCAACACTTTGGCCACCTGATGTGAAGAGCCGACTGCTTGAAAAAGATACTGATGCCAGGAAAGATTGAGGGCAAGAAGAGAAGCTGTCAACAGAGGATAAGATGGTTGGATGACATTACCGACCAAATGGACATGAGGTTAAGCAAATTCTGGGAGACAGTGAATGACAGGGAAGCCTGATGTGCTCCAGTCCATGGGGTCTCAAAGTATCAGACACAAATTAGTGACTGAGCAGCAACAAATCATTTCCATAAATTTCTTGATATAGTTTCTACTATTATTGAATCTCTGCATAGATAGTGCCATATTTCTTTATACTTGAACAAGATTCTCTTTAAATGAAATGGTACCACCCCTGACTGCTATTACCAAAATAATCTATTAAACATCCACCAAATTGGGGTAACATTGCCATCTGCTGGATTGGTTTAACTGTTTTAAGGTTAAATTCCTAATGGTTGGTAATGAATGTGAGCATTATGTGTACTTGAAGTTGAAAATAAAAAACACAATATCTTATATTCATTGGTATCCATACACCTAGAGTTTCTTCTCAAATAAAGTAAGAATTCAAATAAAAACTGAGTACATTAATTTCCATGATACAAAGTGAATCTATGATGGAGAGGTTTTCTGCAACAAAAAAAAATCTGAACTTGTTTAGAAATTGTCAGACAACAGTGACTTCTGACTCATAAGCAACATAAAACATGTGTTCACTTTCTCTCTTATCCCACCAGCCAGACACCAGGTTTGTGACCAATGTAAATAAAAATGTGAAATCCATATCACTGCTTCTAACTCAAAAGGACAACTTATAAGACTAGTCACCAGGGATTTCTTCTCAGTGCATTCAAACACCTGACAGAGAATGAAGATGTTTGACTTATTTTGCTTTGAAAACAGAATATTCTATTTTGAAAAAGAATGCTACACATTCATGGAGGAATCCTAATAAGTCCGCGGTTGTGTAAAGTTACCTCAAGGTTAACCCCAACCCTAACCCTAACCCCTCCCTCCTGTGACGTGTTTCCGTTTCTGGTTTTGTCACTTCCGCTTCCTGTAATGTCACTTCCGCTTCCGCCGCCAGAAGATGAGGTGGCCGGAAGATGAGGTGGCGCTAGAGACCACGCCCATGCCTCGCCACACCTATCTCGCCCTTAAGAACTAGGCTCAGGTTTCAGTTTGTCTTCGCCTCAGGAGATGGACGCCACCGCTTTTACTGCCGTTCTGCAGATCCCTACTCTATTCTGTGAAGCTGTCCCCGTGCAGCTCCAGGAACCTTCACTCGTGCTGCGTGAGGTACCCGATGACTACCCAGACTGGCCCGTCAGTGACCTTCGCCAGTATGCCAGCCATTTTGACCTTGCAGTGAATCTTGGGCACATCCTGTATCGTGAGTTATTGGAATCTTTTGCCATGCTGTTTCCTCTCTACCCCCCTCTGCGGATCTTTATGCAAGTAGAGCCCAGTAACAGCGACGGACGAGAATTTCATTATCACCTCGTCTGTGAGCAAGGAGACATGTCTGGTAGGGAGTTTTCAACTTGGTTAAAGAGATGGCGTACTTTTATGGATAGATACATGGCCGGTGGTCATGTCTGGACTCTTTTGTGGAACATTAGGAAAACTCGGCAGGGAAGATTGTATCAAGCTGACCTCAGCTTTGTGGTTCAATACCTGTTGCCCAAATTGCCAGTTGAGAACTGCTGGTTTGCTTGGAGCAACATAGATAGATTTAAAGCTGCCTTACTCAGTGTACCCATTTGGGTTTGCTGTTTAGGTGAGGGCGGGACTATTGCTTTGCCATTTGTGCCTTCTGCTAGTGCCGGTACCAGTGAGGACTCAGCATCTGAAGCGCCCAGCATGGCTGGTAAGGGTACTGATAGATTTTTGTGTCTTATTGACTGGCTTGTAGAGCAGGGCATTGCTACTGAGAGAAGATGGCTGTCTGCCAACAAGAGAAGTTATAGATCCTTTTTAGGGTCTAGTGGAGGTGTCCTGCAGGCTCGTAATGCCTTAATGGTTGCCTGCCAGGAGATGGTTTTGGCCCATCCACTGTTAGGATATCTTCAACGCGGTGGAGCAGCTGTTAAAGAGGACAATAAAGTAATAGAACATTTTAAGATCAATGGTTATGATCCTGAAGATGCAGCATGGTACTTTGCTGCCTGGGCTCAAGGTGCATGGGCTAAGCGCCGTGCCCTGTGGCTGTGGGGTCCAGCCAGTACTGGGAAGACATTGTTAGCTGCTGCTATTGCTAATGTGAGTCCCTCTTACGGATGTGTAAATTGGACCAATCAGAATTTTCCCTTTAATGACTGTCATTGCCAGTCTCTTGTATGGTGGGAAGAAGGTTGCATGACCGAAAATATTGTAGAGGTGGCTAAGGCTATTCTTGGAGGGGCTCCAGTTCGCCTAGATGTAAAGAACAAGGGCAATGAAGACTTCATCCCCACTTGTGTGATTATTACCTCTAATGGAGACCTAACCGTCACTGTAGATGGTCCTGTCATAAGTACAGCTCATCAAGAAGCGCTGCAAACTAGAATAACAATGTTTCAGTTTCAAAGGCTGGTGCCACCTGGCCTAGCTCCTCTCCCAGAGGCTGATTTGCATGACTTTTTCAAATGGGGCAGTGATCTATTAAAAGACAAGGGCATAGCGCCCGAAGCCTTTCGAGTGCCACGTCGAGCTGAGAAGCCTCGTTTGAGTGACGTGGCCAGAACTCCACTCAGCATTTTGGCTGCAGCTGTAGAATCTCACGAGACTTGGGATTCTGAAGATGATTGGTTCCCGCCGTCTAGCCAACTTCCCTCCACCGCAAGCCGTCCAGCTACTCCTCCGAATACTCCAGTGTGTCCCGCATCGGCGTCGCCGACAGTTGATGAGCTGGTGTCGGCCCCGTTTCCCGAGGACTCGGAGTATGAAAGGTACCAAGAGGCCCGTTTTGATTCTGATTTAGAGTCTTGGTGGTTTCGCATGGTGTGTGACTTGGATTGGGCCGAGAGATTGAATTTAGTTGGCCCGCGGGGGCCCGGACCATACGGTCTCTTTCACTATCATCTTTGGCTGCAGGAGCCATGGAGGTTCCATAGAAGACTCTCTTTAACAGAGTCTGTTCACAAGTCCAGATTTTGGGATTGGATACATTGGTGCGTAATCTATTTCTTTACTCTTTTGTAGACCTGCTACTGATCAAGCGGAACAGGCAGAGATCATAAAAACCCAGGAGTAACCTTCGTCTTCTGTTAACAGGTAAGACATGTCTGCTGCTGACGCCTTTCGCCCCGGTGAGCGCATGCCGCTGGACTCCTTGATGAGTAAACTTACCTACGACATGGGCTCCGAGCCGACTCGACATGGCTGGCGTGGGGCTGGAGGCTACCTTGCTGATTTGACTGTTGGCGTGATTTATGAAAAGGCTTTTAATGAGCTTGCTCGCTATGCGCATAGTTTACCAGGCTACCTATATCCCATCAAGCAGTTGGCTGAACAACTTTTAAATAAGAGAAGGGAGACTAATCAAATCCATACTGTCATGAGATTTTATATGGACATTGTCCGCCTATTGATTACAGTTTCTTCTGAGAAGGCTGCTCAGAAGCTTCCTCTGGCAACTAATGGGGTCAGAGAGTTTTTTCAAGAACCCACAGCACACCAGTACAGCCGTGCTCCAAGTATTCCTTCTTTACATGACTTACATAGATATGCCCATGAAGCCCACAGACCAACTAAAGAGGCTATTCAGGCCTTTTTTGACGGGATGATGTCGCCTATACGGCCAGAAGATCGTCCCATTGTAGATCAGATTCATCAGCAGTTCTTAGACATTTTTTATCCTTCTACAGAGCAAGATGTTGGAGCAGGCATCTACGGTAGCGACCGTGATTCAGGAGTTGGTTCCCTTAGTGAACCAGACCTTGAGCGCCCTGCCAATAGGGGATTCGTGGTCCCCGGTTACAATTATGTTGGTCCTGGTAATCCTTTGGATAATGGTCCCCCTCAGGGACCAGTGGATGAGGCAGCGAAACACCACGATGAACGGTATGATGAAATGTTGTCTCATGGGGACCTCCCATATGTACATGGGCATGGGGCAGATAGATTAATGAACAAAGAGATTGAAAAAGCAGAGCAAGAGGGCAAGCTAACTGATCCAGTAGATAAGCTATTGGGTAATGTGGTGCGGGGACTCTGGACTGCCAAAGAGACTTTGGGAGATATTGCAGATGCTCAAATTTCACAGGTTTTACCACCTGCCCCACCTTCGGAGGGTCGAGCTCCGGCCTCTTCTGCCGCCGAGCCTATCCCCAAGAGGGCGAGAACTGGTACCCCTGAACCGCTACCTGAACCTGCTGCAACTGCTTCGTCAATCCCTCACGCTGATCCGCCGCCTGCTGCGAATATGGCTTCCGACCCAACGGGAGGAGCTGGAGGAGGAGTAAAAGTCAAAGCTCAATGGATTGGTGGGACCACATTTACAGACAGCATCATCTTGACATCACATACTCGGACTTCCATGCTAGCAGACCGAGGCGGGTATGTTCCTGTCTATAAAAAGGGCAGTCATACAGATGAGTCTCAGCCAGTTCTGGGTATGAAGACACCTTACAGCTACATAGATGTTAATGCTATCTCTGCCCATATGACCCCAAGAGACTTTCAGCAACTATTAGATGAATATGATGAAATCAGACCTAAAAGGCTCGTTGTTGGCATTTCTGTTATTGTTATTAAAGATGTGGCTACCAGCACCACTGGCACCACTGTTTCTGACAGTGCTAGTGGGGGCATCACAATCTTCAGTGATGATTCATATGAGTATCCATATGTACTTGGCCACAACCAAGACACCCTACCTGGCCATTTACCAGGAGAAAACTATGTACTTCCTCAGTATGGTTATCTAGCAAGGGGTAGGGAAATTGAACACCTTAATGATATCATTGGTATAGCAGATCATAAGACTGAACTGTACTTTTTAGAACATCATGATGCTCAATGCCTGGGATCTGGAGACACTTGGTCTCACACATATGAGTTTCCTCGTGACTTGCCATTTAGAAAGCTGACTACTCCCAGTCAAACCCTTTATGGTAGACACAATCCTATTCCAGACTCAAGATTGGCTATCATGACTGGAGTAGACAATGAAGGTAAAGCTATCTGGAAAAGACCCAGTGGTACCGATGTGGGAAAGCTACCATTAAATCATGTCCCAGGTCCGTCTCTTATGATGCCCACAGACACTCAGCTGCAAAACCTCTCTTTCAGAACTCCAGTAGCTATAGGTAACCCACAGACCAGTGACAGGTACTCCATCAACCCCCTAGTTCATCAGCCTTGGTCAGTTCGAACAGAGGATAATCTGGACCAAGCTGGCAACTATACAGTCCATAACTATCTGGGTGGGGTTGCATACACGCGCCGCAAACACGAAGAATCATATGATGGCCACTCAGAAGAGAGAGATGGGACTGTTAAGAACCCATCGCGAGTCATTCAGACAGACACAGACTTGGCAGCACCACATGTGTGGCATACATTCTTTGTTCCGGGACATGTCAGAGTATCTGGCAATGCACAAGACACAATTTTTAACCCAAAGCTATATCAGGAGCCAGTATTTCCCTTGTTTCCTGGGGCAGTATGGAATCCAAATCCCCTTTCTTTTGACTGTCAGATATGGACAAAAATACCTGATACAGAGTGCCATTTCTTTGCTCAATATCCACTGCTGGGTGGATGGGGAATGGCAGCTCCTCCCCCTATGATATTTTTAAAGCTCCGAAGTCAGCCAGGGCCACCTTCTGCTGGAGCACACACTGTTCCACAGAGTAATTTAAATCAGTATGCTATTTTTCACCTGCATTACAGCATGGAGTTTGAAGTAAAGCGCAGAAAGAGGTCTAGGAGACATAATCCTGAAAAGCCTGCACCCTTCCCAGTTACAGATTCTGGTCGGATGCCGTTTACGCTTGCCAATGATGTAGATAATCATGATATAGGGGTTTACGAGGTTCCCTCTGATCAATGGATTGCCCAAAATTACTCAAGAAAATTGTAATTGCTGCCTTAATAAACTTTTTTTGCTGCATTCAAAATATTGTCTGAGCCTAGTTCTTAAGGGCGAGGTAGGTGTGGCGAGGCGTGGGCGTGTCCTCTAGCGCCACCTCATCTTCCGGCCACCTCATCTTCCGGCAGCGGAAGAGGAAGTGACATCACAGGAAGCGGAAGTGACAAAACCGGAAACGGAAACACGTCACAGGAGGGAGGGGTTAGGGTTAGGGTTGGGGTTAACCTTGAGGTAACTATACACAACGGAGCCGAAGACTTAGACAGTAAAGAATCTGCCTACAATGTAGGAGATCCAGGTTTGGTTCCTGGGTCAGAAAGATCTCCTGGAGAAGGAAATGGCAACCCACTGCAGTGTTCTTGCCTGGAAGAGCCCATGGATAGAGGAGTCTGGTGGGTTACAGTCCATGAGGTCCCAAAGAGTCTGACAGGACTGAGCAACTAGCACTTTCACTTTTAGTTCCCTGAGGTCAGAGTTCTTCTCTTTCTAAACACTATTTTCTAGCCTATAGTTATGTTCCTCAAGTGATATAGGACATCATTAGTTATTCAATGAATGATAAAAGGCAACCTTAGGAGGCAGAATATTAGAGCAGTAGGAATTCCTTAGACTGAGTACCCATGCTGAATCAAAATGATTTTGATGTTTGGCTTTCAAAAAAAGGGTCTTTTACCAGAGTAAAAGTAAAGTTGCTCAGTTGTGTCCAACTCTTTGTGAACCCATGGATGGCAGCCTACCAGGCTCCTCCATCCATAGGATTTTCCAGGCAAGAGTACTGGAGTGGATTGTCATTTCCTTCTCCAAGGGATCTTCCCGACCCAGGGATCAAACCTGGGTCTTCTGCGTTGCAGGCAGACGGTTNGCAGCCTACCAGGCTCCTCCATCCATAGGATTTTCCAGGCAAGAGTACTGGAGTGGATTGTCATTTCCTTCTCCAAGGGATCTTCCCGACCCAGGGATCAAACCTGGGTCTTCTGCGTTGCAGGCAGACGGTTTACCATCTGAGCTACCAGGGACTTCAGAGGTTACTATAAGGAGAGAATATTTTGGGACACAAATTAAAACTATCAAAAATAGGTAAAGATAGAATAGGTCAAATGAAGGATCTTCTATTAATTGAAAATCCACATGANGGGTCTTCTGCGTTGCAGGCAGACGGTTTACCATCTGAGCTACCAGGGACTTCAGAGGTTACTATAAGGAGAGAATATTTTGGGACACAAATTAAAACTATCAAAAATAGGTAAAGATAGAATAGGTCAAATGAAGGATCTTCTATTAATTGAAAGAGATAATGCCATGAAAACACTTTTGCTGCCATAAACAGAAAAAAACTTTAAGTGATTTTTTTATTTTGTCCTCCAGATTCAAAAGAATATATCTTGGCTATAAAACTGAAGCAATTGGTTATAAAAAGTCTAAAAAGATGGAGAAATTTGTAAAGTTTGATAAACATGATTTTTTCCAGTAAGCATCAAACAATCTATTGTAAATTACAGAAAATAATGACAACTGACAAATTAGTGGGGGAAAAATAATTACAAGAAAATATAAGATCTTTGATAGATGAAGAAATTCCAATCTATTAGTAAGATAAAACAGAACAAGAACAAGAAATTCAAGTTATAATTCAATAACAAAAATTCTTCTAAATTAAGAATGAAATGAATCTATGAACAAAAGAGAAAGATGCTAAATACCAAGTGTTGTTACAAGGAAATGTTTTTATTTCAAATATTCAAAAATTGTGTAAGCATCCAAATTATGCAGAATGGAGATGAATGAAAAACATAGGGAAAAAAACAGACTGGAAACATTAAAGGACATTTATAATGCAGATACAACTAAAGATCTTTTGGAAGGGTAGTAGGTAAGAAGTTATGCAGAGAAGACTCAAAATTCAAGAATTTTGTACTGAGGCCAAAACACTCATCAAGCACTAAGCAAACAGACTTTCTTGATTCATAGTAGGTACTTATAAATTATTCATTGATTAAAGTCACTAAAGCAAAACTTTAGTAACTATATCATTCATATAAACTTCCTGAATAATTACATAAATATAATCTCTCTTTGAATGAAAAATGAATAAAAATACAAACTTAAGAAAGAGGAAGAGTAAAAAAAGCTTAGTGTCGACAATAAAGCCAATAAAATACAAAATCATGTCTGTATAACTATATAGTATTTAAAAGGTATTCTAAAAATAAAAAAGTAATTATTTATGAGTCATTTTAAAAAAGAGGAGATAGATAATATAAAAATACGATTAATATTTACTAGTAATTAAATATCTCATTTAATTAAAAAATCCATTTAGGTATAAGAAAAAAATTTGTAGAATTTTAGTATTCATGTTTTATAAGTGGATTACTCTTTTTTTACAAGGATGTAAATTTTATGTATGTATTTATTGTTTAAATTAATATTTATTCAAGTATAATTGCTTTACAATGTTGTATTAGTTTCTGCTGTACAGCAAAGTTAATCAATTACATGTATAAATAGATCACCTCTTTTTTGAATTTCTTTCCCAATTCAGTTGCCACAGAGCATTGAGTAGAGTTTTTTATACTATACAGTAGGTTCGCATTAGTTACTATTTTATATACGGTATCAATAGTGTATATAGCTCAATCTCCCAATTCATCCCACCTGCCTTTTCCCTTCTTGGTGTCTGTATATTTGTTGTCTATGTCTGTGTCTCTGTTTTTGCTTTGGAAATAAGTTCATCTGTATCATTTGCTCTAAATTCCACATATAAGTGATATTGTCTAATATTTGTTTTTCTCTTTCTGACTTACTTCATTCTTTATGACAGTCCTCTAGGTCCATTCACGTCTCTGCAAAAGGCACAATTTCATTCCTTTTTTATGGTTGAATAAAATTCTGTTGTATATATGTATGACACTCTTTCATCCTTCATATTGTCAATAACAAAAACAAANCTTTATCAAGTAGCTAGGGCAACTCCACATGTCTTGCTTGGGAAAGGAACAATCCCTGCCTTCAGGAGGTTCATAGTCCTCATAAGAGGAATAGACACAGAAATCAGCAGTCCCTTGACGAAAAGTGCTAGACGGAAATAGGTGCAAAGTGTTATGGGAAGGCAGAGGAGTCAGACACAAAGGAGCTGACTATATTCTCTCCTGGTCCAGGCAAGTTGCCACAATTCTCTCCCTCTTCTCCTCTTCAGATCACAAGTTAAATCGTTTGTTCCCAAATATGGAAAACCTCTCTCTGAAGAATCTCTGATAAATTTCAGAACTATACCTTGGCTGCTATATCTAATTCTCAGGCAATTTATGGAGCAAATGATGATCAAAATATATTTAGTGTGACAAAGACTTGGGCATTCCTCATCTGAGATCAACTCATTTCTGAAAAATTTTTTTTATCTCTCCCCTCCCTACAGGCAGTCCTATTTCCTTGCACAGGCAATAATAAATGGCTGTTGAACTGAATTAAATTTAGGTATAACTAGTACATTTACAGAGTTATACAATCCTTTAAGAGGCAAACCTGTGATTATGAAAATAAGGTTAGAGCTCTCATAATTTAGTTCAGATGAGAAGAAGGAAAGTTAGCACATATGATTGGGGATGACATTATCAAGAGGTTAATGATGGTAAGAAGAGTGGGAGAAAATGTGTTTTGAAAGTAAAAATATATTCCAATTTTTTTGGCTAAAAATGCTAAGTACAAAGCAGGCCCTTTCAAGCTAAACTTTGTTTGCACTGGATAAAGCGCAACTTCCTGTTTTGAAGTAAAAGTTTTAGTAGGTTCACAAGCTCTCCTGGGGACTCTTATCCCCATACCAACATCACATTTGAACAATTTTAAATGTAAATTAGTCAAAATATGGATTGGATTTCATTTGAAACATGACTTAAATACAAGAAAGGAAAAACATAGATTTGAAAATCATTGCAACCATTTGAGAGTTCCAGATCCTGGTCAACTTCCATTACTCTCCACTGGCAGGAGTCCCACCCAGCCTGGCAATCTTCATTCCTCTGCCAGGACAATGGGCATCTCTTTGCTTCTTAGCCTCACTGTAAACAAACACTTAGTTATGGCTCATCTCCCTTAATTCAGGCTCATTGGGGAGAGTCAGAAATAGTGAAAGAGTTTATAAACAGAATACTCAGAAAGACAGTTCTATTTTTTGAGTGCAATTAAGAACACTCACACATCTAACAAACAACTGTTTTCTTGTACAGTGTTCTCACATTTGAGCGTGCATCAGAACCCCCTGGAGGGCCTGTTAAAACACAAACAGCTGAGCCCCACCCCCAGAGTTTGGATTCAGTAGGTCTGAGGTGGGACCTGAGAGCTTGCATGTCCAACAAATTCCCAGGTGATCCCAGTGCTGCTGACCTGTAAACCACAGGGAGCGCCACCATCTTGGTAGGCAGACATGCTCTTGGGCTTCATTTAAGGGGTTAAGAAGCTGCATAATTTGCATTCACGNAGAGACGCCACCGCAAAGAGAAGCCCGCAGAGCCCAGCTAGAGGGTAGCCCCCACTCGCTGCAACTAGAGAAAGGCCTATGCAGCGAAGAAAACCCAGCACAGCCTAAAATAAATACATAGATAAATAAAATTATATAAAAAACAAACTAGGGAAAACGAATGTCTGAAAGAAAACCAAACAAATGACAATTGGAATACTCATATTAAAAAGTCAGGCTGGCCTAACTGAGGAGCAGAGGTCTTGTGTTCAATCTGAAAGCCACCCTGTGATTCCAGAACAAGGAAGTTTAGCTGCTCTTTGCATCTCCTCTCACCATCAGGCCCAGAGATCTGCAAATGTTGGCCCACGGGCCAGATCTTGACTGTCATTTTGTATGGCCTGTGAGCTAAGAAAGCTTTTTGCAATTTTAAGTGGTTCCCAAAACAAAACAAAAGAAAGATATTATTTCATGACACACGAAAATTATATGAAATTTGACTTACAGTGTCCATACTAATGCCTGTATTATTGGAAACACAGTAATGCCCATTTATTTACATATCCCCTCTGACCTGCAATCCTGATACAATAGCAGAGGGGAGCTGCTGCTGTAAAGAACCTGTGGCTCATGAAGTTTAAAATACTATCTGGTCTTTTCCTCACCATTGATTTAGACCAACTCAGTTCTCCAAATCTTGTCCTGGCCTCATGAGAGTTTTATTTTATTAATTTTTCAGCTGCTTTTGAATGGTTAGAAAGGCTATAAAGCACATAAATAAGTGTTAGTCGCTCAGTTGTGTCCGACTCTTTGTGACCCCAAGGAATGTTGCCCACTAGGCTGCTCTATCCATGGAATTCTCCAGGCAATAATACTAGAGTGTGTAACCATTCCCTTCTCCGGGGGATCTTCCCAATCCAGGGATCAAACTCAGGTCTCCTGCATTGCAGGCAGATACTTTATTGTCTGAGCCACCAGGGAAGTCCAGAAAGTCTGGATTTTCTTAATATTTAGATTAAAAAAAAAAAAAGNATTCACGTCCATCAAGTCCATGATGCCATCCAGCCATCTCATCCTCTGTCGTCCCCTTCTCCTCCTGCCATTAATCTCTTTAGGAACACTTAAAGTGTAGAATCTACTGAAAATAAATATCTACTCTAAATTGTCATCCATTTAATGTTTTCTCTCATCTTCCCTCATCAAAACATAGTGAGCCTTACATTCATAAATGAGATTCATTACTGAGAGAAATACATATCCTGTGATTGTTGAAAACGATTATAAAAAATTGAGATGCTGAAATGTACACAACTCCCAAACTAAATTTTAGGGCCAGAAATGTCAGGCAGAAACTACCCTGCAATTATTTATTTTAAAAAATGTTTTCTCCACAAGAAATCGTTTCCTCCTCTCAGCCTAGGAGGCCA
This sequence comes from Neotragus pygmaeus, assembly GCA_006410875.1. Classification (NCBI taxonomy): domain Eukaryota; kingdom Metazoa; phylum Chordata; class Mammalia; order Artiodactyla; family Bovidae; genus Neotragus; species Neotragus pygmaeus. Next base: position 13,013 of record SJYV01047357.1, read on the forward strand.
CAGGTTCTCGGGTTTGTCTCTCCTAATGCAGAAATGGTTTCCCTGTCAGAGTAACTGATGTTACACCGATCAGCCGCTTCACTCGCTCAGGTTTGGCTGTGCTGGGTCTTCACTGGGTTTTCTCCAGCTGAGACCAAGGGGCTGCTCTCTAGCGGCGGTGCCTGGGCTCCAGAGAGCATGGGCTCAGTAGCCGGGCAGCTGCACTCAGCTGTCCCTCGGCACGTGGAGTCTTCCCAAATCAGGGATCGAAGCTGTGTCTCCCGCGTTGCCATGCGGATCCCAAGGGACCACCAGGAAAACCCTGTCAGAGTCACTTTTAATTCCTGAGAGTAACATACAGATCGTTTGCTCTCCTCTGACTGGTGGAAAATGAGCCCAGAGCGCTCTGCACCAGCCCGAACAGCAGTTACTTCAGACAGAAGTTCCTGTGCTTTCAGCAAGGTAATATTCTGTCCCTGTTAAGGTTACCAGACAGAATGCAAAGCGCCCAGTGAAATCTGAATATCAGATAAGCTTCAAATGATGCTTTAGCATGCATACGTCTCCTGCTATACCAGATGAAAGATGTACTAACACACCCATCGTGCCATGTCTGGGAGATACTCATAATAACAATTATTCGATGTTTATCTGATATTCAAATTTAACGGGGAGTCCTGAATTTTTATTGGCTAAATCTGGCAGTTGGAGTCCTTATCAAGCTAGCAGTAACCATGGCAACAAGCACTGATGTGGCTCTAGGAACGAGCTGGAAACGAAAGGCCAGAGTTGACTGGCACCCACAGCCCCACCGTGGGGGCTCCTACCAGCATCACCTCGAGCACCCTGAATGGCCATCTGCTGAGACAGACGAGGCGGACATTTATTCCCCATTTCACAGATGACAAAATGGAACGCACGTGGCTTCCCCAAGGTCACGCAGAGCTGGGGGAGAGGACCACAGCTCGGGGGCTGCCACCCGGAATTCCCCACAGTGGACGGCAAGGTCCTGTCACCCTGCTGGCCTCATGAATACGCAGAACTCGTGTTCTGAGAATTTTTGCAATGTTCAAACAATAAACCTNCCAACTCTTTGCAACTCCATGGACTGTAGCCCACTTGCAATGCAGGAAATCTGGGTTTGATCCCTGGGCTGGGAAGATCCTCTGGAGAAGGGAATGGCAACCCACTCCAGTATTCTTGCCTGAAAAATCCCATGGACAGAGGCGCCAGGCAGGCTATACAGTCCATGAGGTGGCAAGAGTCGGACATGACTGCATTGCAAGTGGATTCCTTACTGTCTGAGGAAGGATTTACCATCCAGGTAAATCCTCTCATCTCCCTTCCTGGTATAGAAATCTTCTCTGATCTGCACATCTCCAATCAACTCAATATTCTGTAAAGAGGAACTCATGTCTAACTTCATCTCCAGTTCCATTATTTTATATTCATGTTTTCCATATGTTCAATCTGTAAACACAAGCCTATAGAACAAATGGCTGCCAAGCTCTTTGTGAAAAAAAAAAAAATCTCATTTTTACTAAAAATGCTCTAAGAGGATCTCAGCAATGGGGGTCATGGGAAATGGAAAATGTGGAGAGGCAGCAGGAAGTAGTGAAAGGAACTTGGGATATAGAATCCTAGAGCCTAGATAGGAAATGTACCTCTGCAACTCACCTTCTTTACTGACTTTCTCTGATTTTTCTCTGATCTTAAACATTAGACATAAGAAAAAATAGCTCTCATAAGGGGATTCTTGTAAAGTTTGGACAAAAATTTAAGCTAAAACTACAGCAAGTGATTGCAATGCTATCACAAATAGTAATTATTTATGGTATTAAGTTTTGTTGTATGTTTTGAACTATATCAATGAAGGTGATACATCTATTATTTGTGATTGAGAATTTTAGGGCTGTTCTTAGCTTTCCACAATATTCAATAGATCCTCTTGGCTTGGTTTTCAATGACTAGTATTTGACCATGAAACAAGAGGAATCTCATATGCCCTAAATCCAGAAAGAAAGCCACCACCCTAACTTCCTTAATGCCACCCTTTATGGCATACATCATCCCAGGTTACAACCAAATGGACCTCAATTATTTCTAAAGGCACAAATTACACTAAAAGAAAAACCAATGTTGTCTATTGCTTGCCTGGGATCACAATCCATATATATTAGTTTGCCAGGGCTTCTATAACAAAGTCAAGTAGACTGAGTGGCTTAAATAAGAGAAATTTATTCTCCCACAGTTCAGGAGACTGGGAGTCCCAGATCAAGATATCAGCAGAATTGATTTCTTCTGAGGCCTCTCTCCTTGACTTGCAGACAGCAGCCTTCTCTTTGTGTCCTCACATCATCTACCTNCTAGATCAAATCCCTTATGATTATACAGTGGAGGTGACAAATAGATTCAAGGGATTAGATCTGGTAGTTACAGTGCCTGAAAACTATGGACAGAGGTTCATAATACTCTGCAGGAGGCAGTGAACAAAACCATCAAAAAAGGAAAAGAAATGCAAGAAAATTCACCCAGCTCTACTCTAATGATTTAGGCACTTTTTTTTTTTTTTTTTTGCATGTTATGTTCAAAGAGTATTTAAACACTTAAAAAAAAAATCATAAAAACTTTCTCAGGCAGGGGAAGGAGAAGGTGGGACTAATTGAGAGAGTAGCATTGAAACATACACATTACCCATATGTAAAATTAGATAACCAGTGAAATTTGCTCAGGATGGCAGGGAGCTCAACCTGGTGCTCTGTGACAACCCAAACAAGTGGGATGGGGAGGGGGTGGGTAGGGAAAGTTAAGAAAAAGGGGACATATATATACTTAGGGCTGATTTGTGTTGATATATGGAAGAAACCAACACAATTTTATAAAGCAATTATCCTCCAATTAAAAATAAATTTAAAAAAAAAACTGTCTCAGGAACGGCTACACAACCACCAACCCCACTCCACCCAAGGTCACAAGCTGAAGCAAATGTACTCACACCAGCACTGAAGGGTCACTCTTCTCATGCCCTCCTACAACAGGCCAGGCTGCGCTTAGTGCCTGGGGATTCTTCTTCCGTTTCCTCAGAATCTGCTCTATCTCCCACTCCACCTGCGAGGACCTTCGGACTCTAGTACTCTTTGGCGGCACGCATCGCAGCCCCGCCCAAGCTGGGACTGAGAACAGGACGATGCCACTCTGCCCTCTGGAGCTCTTAGTTCTAGCGGTCAGTCTCCCAGTCAAGTCCGACTCTTTGCGACCCCATGGACTCCGGCACGCCAGGCTTCCCTGTCCATCACCAACTCCTGAAGCTGGGGCTCTTAAACACATTACAAGTCCCAGAAGTCCCCATGGCGGAAATAAGCTTCCCTCCAGAATGCCGGTGGAGGGTCCTCTTCACAGTCTGAATTACAGCCGAAAGGAGTGATTCTCCCCGCCCCCATCCCCCTTTCCCTACTCCCGGGAGTCAGCGGAGGACCCACAGGTCGTGCTTGATACCCTTGCAGGATTAAGGTACCCAGGAGTGCTCGAAGAGGGCTCTGGATTGCAGGCTCTCTCGGGTCTTTCGGTGTTGGACTACATTTCCCAGAAACCTGCGGGTGTTACGCCACTTCCTACCAAGTTTTCAGCGCTGCCAGTTGAGCGGCCCTGCGGCGTGGGAAGGGCGGAGTGTGAAACTACCTTGTCCGCTGGGACCCTGCAGGACGCCGGGGAAGCTGAAGGTGAGGCGCTGTCTGAGCCGCGGTGCAGAGACCGGCCGTATCTAGAGTTTCAGGCGTTAGCGCGCCTGTGTGTGTGTATGTGTAACGTGATGTGCCTATGAAACTGCATGATTTTGTGTGTGAACACCTGCGAGAGTGGTAATTGTGTCTTCAGCCATCAGTACGGTTGTGTGACGTCGCGCGAATGACCAAGTAAAGAACTTGTCTTCAAGTCAGAGACCTGATCGCAGAATAAGAATTTTAGAGCCAGAAACAGAAACGGAGGTAGTAAGATTTCAATCTCGCCCCTCAGTAATCCACCGGGTGAACCTGTGGGGATTCTCCACTTCCACCCTGGTTCCCGGAAAGGGAGGGCGTCATTGCTCAAGTCACTCACCAACTTTCTGCTGAGTGTCTTTTTAAATTCAGGAATGAGGGTGCTGTTAGGGAAATTAAATGGAAGTAGTCTTGTTCAGACCTCAGAGGCAAGAAAGCAGTGCTTCTGACCTGCGCACACTGCCCTTACTACATGCCTGTTCCACAGTGCACCGGTTGTTCCAAAGAAGCCGAGGGGCGCATAAAGATAGGGAGTGGGTCTTGGGATTTTTGAGCCCTTGGAGGAGATCTGAGATTCGTTAACCCCTGGTTAACGAAATCCTTTGACTCGCTAGATAAATAAACAGCATTGATGAGTTTCAGAGCTGCAACTTGCTAGCAAACTGATGATGGTATCAGTTTTCCGCGGAAATTATAAGCAAGAACTGCCATTTTGAATTCTCACCCGTGGGTTGAACGCACCGCTGAGGACTGTTTCAAAACTGTGACTCCAGATTGCTGTTAGAGGGGATGTGATGTGGACTCCAAGTAGATGATGTATATGCTGTTACCGTTTTACTGTTTCTGTTTTTTTTTTTTTTTTTCTTTTAAGGATTGTGTACTGAAAGTAAGTTAGATAATTCTCTATTAAATAATGAAATTGTTTGAGTGGTTTCTTTTGTTAACAAACCCTTGGACCCTGAAATGGAAATTAAAACTTTGAGCAAAACAGGAGCATGGGGGTGGGGCAAGGGGAGTAGAAGATATTGTTTCTAACAAATCAGTCTTGCCTGAAAGAAAGGCTTGGTGTCTGAAGATTCTTTAATTCTTACCAACTTCTCTTACACAGGTGACCAGAGACCAAGGGAAGAGCAGCTGTTGGACAATCAAGCATTTTATCTAAGGTAAGTTGTTTTTGTCTTTTTTGTATCTGTATTGCTTTCTGGATTTTCAGGATTTATCTTTCTATATCTTGAAAATCCACAGCAAGGATCCTTTCAGTGATCTGGTTCTTGGGCCTTGCTATTCCAAAGAGTAATTGGGGTTGGGGGAAGGCTAGAGGAATGGACCCAAAGAAGCTGTTCCACTCCATATCTCTCCTTTTAACCGGAGGTACCCATCTTCACGTGCCAAATATTTTAATACTACCTGTATGCTTAGTCCTTTTCTATGAGTTTTGAAGAAATACAGTAAATCCCACAGAGTGAAACTTGAAGCCTTTCTTTTAGTATTTTCTTCTCAGGTGTGTTAAGAGATGATACTGTAAGTATTTAAAATGTTCAAAAGAGTGTTCAGCGAATTCTCTCTCCCAGCTCTGCCTTTTGTCATGTAGTTTTCCCACTTCAAAGGCAAACAGTGTGACCAGTTTCTTGAGTACTATTAGGGGGATCCTCTACATATATTAGTATATGAAGGGTTACTCTCTTTTTATAGCTGAACTGTATTTCATACTTCTATAATTTAAAAAACTGACCCTTTTTAACTTTCAAGTGTTTGTCAGTCTTTTGCTATTGTAAACAGTGATGGGATAAATATCCTTGTGTAAATGCTCATTTGATAAGTTTGTTGGTAGGATGAATGCCACTATCTGGGCCTACTTATGTGTGAACTTTAAATTTTAAAAGTTCTTGCTATATTTTCCCTCAGAGAGGCTGTGTCATCATTTTATTAACTAATTTTTTCTGATTTTATGTTTTAGTCAAGGTACTTTTCTGGTTGTTAGAAAACTTAAGAAAGTTATTAGTGTGCTATTGTAGAGCTTTTCAAACCATGGGGTTGTTTCCTTATTTGTGTGTGTATGGTAAAATCAATTCACTGATCCATGATCAGCATTTTCTTTAACTTTTTATTTGAAAAATTCAAACTATACAAAAATAGACAAAATATTAATGAACCTCTATGTACCATCCTTTGCTCATCTCCAGTAATGATTGACTCATAGCCAGTCTTGTTTAATTTATACTTCTGCCCACCCCAGGGCATCCCAGATGGTGCTCATGGTAAAGAACCTGCCTGCCAGTGCAGGAGATGGCAGAGACAAGGGTTCGATCTCTGGGACGGAAAGATCCCTGGAGGAGGGACCCACTCCAGGATTCTGGCCTGGCGAATCCCTTGGATGGGGAGCCTGGCGGGCTACAGTCCATATGGTCACAAAGAGTTGGACCCGACTAAAGCAACTTAGCATGCACACAGGCTACCCACCCCAGTGTTATTTTGAAGCAAATGCCTTCATTTTTCAAATATGTATGATTTCAGGCGTAAACATTTCAGTGTATATGAGAATGATGAGTCTTTTTAAAAACTTAATCACAATACAATTATTTTCCCTTAAAGTAAACAATACTTGTTTAATAATCAGATGTCCAGTTAGTACTGAAAGGTTGTTGTTGAATCACAACGCCGGGATTCTTGGCCCTCGGAGGAGAAGAATTCAGTCCAGGGCTAGAGACGAGGCTTGATCGCTCAGAGCTTTTGTGTAATGAAGTTTTATTAAAGTATAAAGGAGATACAGAAAGCTTCTGACATAGGCATCAGAAGGGGGCAGACCCCCCTGCTAGTCTTCAGCTGGATGTTATATAGTCACTAGTTAAGTGAAGTCGCTCAGTCGTGTCTGACTCTTCGTGACCCCATGGACTGTAGCCTACCAAGCTCCTCCGTCCGTAGGATTCTCCAGGAAAAAGTACTGGAGTGGGTTGCCGTTTCCTTCTCCAGGAGATCTTACCAACCCAGGGATTGAACCCGCGTCTCCCGCATTGCAGGCAGACGCTTTACCATCTGAGCCACCAGGGAAGACTCTAGCAGTCTGTTAATGAAAGAAAGAAATGTCTCAAAACTCAGAATGGCACCAGGCCCCTCACACGTAAGATGCATTTTGGGATAATCTTGGCACCAAATGGTTTACCTTGGGCCATAAAATGATTAACTTGAATCTTGAAGATGGGCAGATCACCATACAAATAGTTTCATTTACATAGATTAGAGGAACAATATCTGAGTATATCATACTGGTTTCTCAAGTAGGTTCTGAGCCAAAAGGCAGAACTGACTTGAAGACAGAGTTTGGGGTAAATGTATAGTACATTAGCATAGCTTAAGATAAACATTTCCATAAGAAAAAGGCATTGGTTAACTTCACCTGAAACCAGGTGTCACTATGGCAACACAGAATTGTAAGAGAGACCTCCTTTTAAATTTGTATAGAGAAGGAAAAAAATATCTGTATAGTTTGTTTGCTCCTGCCGCTTAAGAGAGATAAAAATGTCTGACAAAAATGTCTGACACTTGCAGGCTATTTCCTCCATTTGGAGACCCCTGGCCTTCCTGCCTGTTACCCTCTCAGTATTTAGACTTCCTCTCAGGGCAAATATTAAAGTGCTGCACTCAATATGCCAGCAAATTTGGAAAACTCAGCAGTGGCCACAGGACTGGAAAAGGTCAGTTTTCATTCCAATCCCAAAGAAAGGAAATGCCGAAGAATGCTCAAACTTCCACACTGTTGCACTCATCACACATGCTAATAAAGTAACGCTCAAAATTCTCCAAGTCAGGCTTCAACAATACATGAACCGTGAAGTTGCAGGTATTCAAGCTGGTTTTAGAAAAGGCAGAGGAACNTAGCTGCAAAGAATATAATTAATTTGATTTCAGTGTTGACCATCTGGTGATGCCCATGTTTAGCGTCTTCTCTTGGAAGAGTGTTTTTACTAGGACTGGAGTGTACTCCAAAGCCAAATTTGCCTGTTACTCCAGGTGTCTCTTGACTTACCACTTTTGCATTCCAATACCCTAAAATGAAAAGGACATCTTTTTTGGGTGTTAGTTCTAGAAGATCTTGTAGGTCTTCATAGAACCATTCAATTTCAGCTTCTTCAGCATTATTGGTCAGGGCATAGACTTGGATTACCATGATACTGAATGGTTTGCCTTAGAAACGAACAGAGATCATTCTGTCGTTGTTGAGATTGCATTCAAGTACTGCATTTTGGACTCTTTTGTTGATTATGATGGCTACTCCATTTCTTCTAAGAGATTCTTGCCCACAGTAGTAGACATAATGGTCATTTGAGTTAAAATCACCCATTCCAGTCCATCTTAGTTCACTGATTCCTAGACTGTCGATGTTCACTCTTGCCATCTCCTGTTTGACAACTTCCAAATTGCCTGGATTCATGGACCTAACATTTTAGGTTCCTATGCAATATTGCTCTTTACAGCATCAAACCTTGCTTCTATCACCAGTCCCATCCACAACTGGGTGTTGTTTTTTGCTTTGGGTTCATTCTTTCATTCTTTCTGGAGTTATTTCTCCACTGATCTTCAGTAGCATATTGGGCACCTACCAACCTAGGGAGTTCATCTTTCAGTATCCTATCATTTTGCCTTTTCATACTGTTCATGGGGTTCTCAAGGCAAGAAAACTGAAGTGGCTTGCCATTCCTTTCTCCAGTGGAACACATTTTGTCAGACCTTTCCACCATGACCCTTCCATCTTGGGTGGCCCCACATGGCATGGCTTAGTTTCGTTGAGTTAGACAAGGCTGTGGTCCATGTGATCAGATTAGCCTGTTGTCTGTGATTGTGGTTTCAGTCTGTCTGCCCTCTGATGCCCTCTCTCAGTTCCTACCGTCTTTCTCTTACCTTGGATGTGGGGTATCTCTTCATGGCTGCTCCAGCAAAGTGCAGCCACTGCTCCTTACCTTGGACACGGGGTAGCTCCTCTAGGCTGCACTCCTGTGCCTTTGCAGCCACCATGCTCCTGCATTGCATATCACAGGGAACTATATTCAATATCCTATGAGGAACCATAATGGAAAAGAATATAAAAAGGAATGTATATCGTGTACAACTGAATCACTGTTCTGTACAGCAGAAATTAACACAACATTGTAAATTANTCCTGCATTGCATATCACAGGGAACTATATTCAATATCCTATGAGGAACCATAATGGAAAAGAATATAAAAAGGAATGTATATCGTGTACAACTGAATCACTGTTCTGTACAGCAGAAATTAACACAACATTGTAAATTAACTATACCACAATAAAATAAGTTAATCTCCCCCTGCCCTGATAAAATCATTATAGTATTGTTTTGTATCCTATCATTTCTGAAGGAAATCTCACATACACGTTCTTGGATGTGTGAGAAAAATAATTAGGTCCAGAAAGACTTCAAACCAGCCTGTTTTAAAAAATTTCAGAGCATTATCTGGGATAAGAGGTTGGACACATAGACATGATATGCCATATTTAGTGTGATGAATGATTTTCTATGGGATATAACCTAGTGCCCCCTGCCTTTTTATGGTTTCCCCTTACACTAACCTAGCTTGCCCACTCCATTTTTTGAGGTTAGAAGTTAAGTTTTTCCTTGTTCCAAGCCTTTCCTGTCCCATCTTTGGGATACTAAAGGAAAAAAGTCAGAAACACGTCACATTTTCATTTTTTAAAAGGCTGTTGATGCTACATTTTCAATGGCAGTGTTCATTGGTTATAAAAGTAGCAAGTAATTGAGGTAATCTAAAATGAGATTTAAATAGTGGCTGCGCATTTCATCAACAAGATGATCTTTGCTTAAGTCAAAAGGTTGAAGAATTTCCCCCATCTCATTTTCATGTTGTTTAAGTTTTGGCTTCCAGGAACTTTAGACAAAACACACACATGGGGTGGCATATCATACAGCAAAATGAGCTACAGGTCGTATATGCCAGAAGTCTGAGGGGGAAAAAAAAAATCAAATGAAAACAAGTGTGTTGGGCCAAATAACAAGAAATAAACAGAAATGAAGTAAAGTCACAAACCCAGCCAGAAAAGAAACAGAAACCCCATAAGAAAACACACTTAAGGAAATCAACAAAATGTGTAGCCAAAGGAACACCAGGAAGGTTGTTCCCAGATGGCCATCTCTCCTGGGCAGTCTTCCCCTTGGGAATGGAAACTCTTTAGCAGGCAGCCAGACTCCATGCTTTGGGCCCAGACTCGGGCATCGCTTGTGGAAGGGACTGGGCCTTATTAACCTTTGGCAGCTTTTAGTAAACCGAGGGGAAAGGATTCTTTCCTCAAAGCCTGCCCAGCCCTTCCTGAGGCGGCCTCATGGCTGAGGCTCCAGAGGGCAGGGTTGGGGAAATGGAGAATGAAGTAGAAGAATGAGGGGCCTCCCCACTTCCCAAAAAGAGCAAGATGCTCAGGAGATAAAATAACATGTGGTGAAGACCACGAACTTTGTAGTTCATTGCGCTGGGTCTGGGTCCTACTTTCCTGTTCATTTGTGACCTGGGGTGGTCATTGCACTTCTATATATCTCAATTTTCTCATCTGTGAAAGGGAGAAGAGTGATATCCCATATCTAACATGGTGGGGGGTGGATAAATGAAATAATGTAGATAACCACTCAGAATGGTGCTTTGTTGTTACATTAATTAGGGTGTCTGTTATGTTAGTGATTGGATGGGGAAGCAGGAAAGGGGTAAGTGCTCTATCAGAATTCAGCAGAAGTCCAATAATGCAATGAAGGAATTCAGGCTTGCCCAGGAATCTCTGCCTTTGTGACCAGTTTAGAAGGAATTCAGGCTTGCCCAGGAATCTCTGCCTTTGTGACCGGTTTATTTGTAGTATTCTTTGGGGCTTCCCANAGAAGCAGGAAAGGGGTAACTGCTCAGATCAGAATTCAGCAGAAGTCCAATAAGGCAATGAAGGAATTCAGGCTTGCCCAGGAACCTCTGCCTTTGTGACCGTTTTAGTTGTAGTATTCTTTGGGGCTTCCCAGGTGGCGCTAGTGGTAAAGAACCCGCTTGCTCATAAGAGACTGCAGGTTCAACCCCAGGGTTGGGAAGATTCCCTGGAGGAGGGCATGGCAACCCACTTAAGTATTTTTGCCTGGAGAGTCCCATGGAAAGAGGAGCCTGGCGGGCTACAGTCCATAGGGTCGCAGAATTGGACAAGACTGAAGCAACTTAGTGCACACATTCTTCTTTGAGGTTTATGAGTTCTTAGTTTTTCTGAAGAGTAAGTTCTCTAGAATCTTCCTCAAAACCAAGTTGCCATTCCTAGACGTCCTCAGAATTGTGTGAAACGAGTTCTCTGCACAAATATGTATTAATGGATCAGTGTAGTATGGATTTCTCTGTGACTGATCCCAGTGATCCTGGCAGCTCTGGAATTTCCTGGGTACCAAGAGTTGGGTCCAGCGAACCAGCCACCCAGCATGGCTGGTTGCAAAGCAGACACATGAACCAGAGAATGGAAAATAACCACAACTCCTGTGGGGTTTCCCTGAGCATTTTTGAAACTTCACAGTCTCTAGTGGCTGAATCAACATGCAGTACAAGGATATAAGAAAAATAAAGATACTGTGAGGAAAATAAATATTCACTCTGCTTTAATTGTAGCCAGTTCCCACAAGGTCTATTCACATATCCATTTATCCCAATTGTCTAGTAACAGAAGAGGCACAATTTCCTCAAACTGAGTGACTCCACCATGGGTGAAATATCACAGGTTTTCCCCTAATGTTTCCCTTTCCTTCCGGTTATAGGAACTTGGCTGCTATCTTAGTTAAAGGTAAATTATTCTCTGTCAAGTAGGAAAGCAATGGCACCCACTCCAGTACTCTTGCCTGGAAAATCCCATGGACGGAGGAGCCTGGTGGGCTGCAGTCCATGGGGTCGCTGAGGGTCGGACACGACAGAGTGACTTCGTGACTTCGCTTTGACTTTTCGCTTTCATGCATTGGAGAAGGAAATGGCAACCCACTCCAGTGTTCTTGCCTGGAGAATTTCATGGACAGAGGAGCCAGGTAGGCTACAGTTTATGGGGCCTCAAAGAGTCGGACACCACTGAACAACCAACACTATTTGAAGTCTTGATGTCTTAAATTAACTTAAAGGAGGTCAGAGATATTTGTATAGCCATTTGAGGCACTGACTACTGCCTTCATGATTCTGATTGACTGCAAACAATCAAACATCTTGATATATCTTAGAAAAGGCCTCTGTTCCACCCCTGGATTGGGGTAGTATTCTTGGCCAACATTAGTGATAACCTGGCTGTCCTATAGAAAATAATCCAGAAACTCTTGTCATTTCAGGCTTAAACTACATTAACAGATTCACCACTAGAACTGAGAAATTCAACCCTACTGTGTCAACAACTAGCTTTGTGGTCCTGGAAGAGTCCCTTCACCTCCGAACCTTGGTTTCTTCCTTTTATAATTAGGAGAGTTGGACTAGATGATCTGTAATGTTCTTATAAGGTTGAAAGTTCTGTAATTCTAAAATCCATCAATGTAGTCTGCTAGGGTGTTGACTGTCTAAGTGTTGAATGCTGATGTATTTTCAGCGAGGTTACTTCGGGGCATAGTGGTAATATCTCACTGGGGACATTGTTTTTTGTCTGAAGATTGCTCTCTTGCTGCAGAGGGTTCTTTTGCATTGCTCCAAGTGCTGCGTTAAAAACCTATAAACAGTGTCTTAATAGTTTTATCTTTCCAAGAACCATTGGATGCTCAATATTTCTTCTACACATCTTCAGAGTACTTATTTTAGCTTCACTTGATTACAATCCAGTTTTTTTTTTTTGTTTGTTAGAGTATTTGTCTTGATGCTTACTTCAGCCAGTGATTCTGTCTGTACAGCTTGGAAAGCCACAGTGTTGAACAACTGCCTGGGATACACTTAGATTTTTTTTTTCAAACTCAGTCTTTCCATGTTTCATCTCTTGCTCCTCAAACTCTCATGGTAGATAGTCTCCTGATAATTCCAACATCATCTGATCTTCCAACGTAGATCAGGCCCCTATAAGTATGATTTCAAATAATTGTTTTCTCCAGCAGTTCCATTTCTGAGTTTGTAGCCAAAGAACTGAAAGCAGGGTCTTGAAGAGATATTGTACACCCAGGTTCATGGCAGCTTTATTCACAATAGCCAAGAGGCAGAAACAACCTAAGTGTTCGCTTATGGATGAATGGATAAACAAAATGTGCTGTTGATATGTCTAAACCATGGAATGTTCTTCAGCCTTCAAAAAAGGAAATTCTGACACATGCTGCAGCATGGTTGTATGAGGACATTATACTAAGCAAAATAAACCAGTCACAAAAAAGACATGCTGTATAATTCCACTTACTTATATAAGGTATATAGAGTAGTCAGGCTCATAGAAAAAGAAAGTAGAATGGTGGTTGCCAAGAGCTGGAGGGAGGGGAAAATGAGGAGTTGCCGTTTAATGGGTACAGAGTTTCAGTTTTATAAGATGAAGGAATTCTGGAGATTACTTGCATGAGACAGGAATATAGTTAACACTACCAAACTGTATACTATAATATGGTCAAGATGGAATCTTTTATGTTTTGTGTATTTTACCAACTTAAAAATAAAGGTCTAACATAATTCACTGCTTTCTGTGACTACTTCAAGTTCTATAATTCTGCCACAAGAGCTCACGAGTTTACTGTTTAGGGAAGTTGTTGGGAGCTCTTTCTGGTCATCTTGTTCTTGGTAGCCTGTTTACAATAAGCCACTTGGGTAATAAATTGTGAATGTCAAGTTGAGCTCACAAGTTTGGTGTGCAGCCTCAGGAGGCACAGATTTTGTCTTTTTCCCTATCTAGCTCAAGGGATTGCACCTTTGGGGATGAGGCATATCCCAGCAGTGCTAGATATTCTCCTGAAACTTTAAGCATCATTTTAGGAACTAAGCAAATAACTCCTCTATTGGAAACATGAACATAGCCATTACCCAAATTACCCCTCATAGACTTCAAGGGTGGCACTTTGTCTGCCTATCTCGTTCACTCTTTTCACACATATTTGAGGCTCAATAAATGCTGATGTATGAAAAAAAAAGTGCCCCCCCGCCCAGGGTCAGCTTCAAGGGTGTGTAATCTCTGTAGTTATACAGAGTTGTAGTGTTTGTAGCTCATTCATGTCTGAATCTTTGTGACCTGACGTAATGTAGCCCACCAGGCTTCTCTGTCTGTGAAGTTCTCCAGGCAGGAATACTGGAGTGGGTAGTCATTTCTTTTTTCAGGGGATCTTCTGGACCCAGGGATTGAACCCGGGTCTCCTGCATTTCAGGCAGATTCTTTTACTGTCTGAGTCATCAGAGAAGTTTTACAGAGGCCCACACTCAGAAAGATCTGGCACTTTGGTTTATTGCCCTGCTATCACCTTCTTGACCTTATTAAATTCTGCCTTTGAACTTGCACTTTTGTTTTCAGTGAAATCTGATGGAGTAAGGGAGCATGTATAAGAGTAGAGGAGGTATTAGTGATATGAGTATCTGCTGTTCCTTGCTGCCCCACTGATGCTATGCTGATGCCAAGTCACTTCAGTCGTGTCTGACTCTTTGCAACCCCATGGACGGTAGCCCCCCAGGCTCCTCGGTCCATGAGATTCTCCAGGCAAGAATACTGGAGTGGGTTGCCATGCCATTCTCCAGGGAATCTTCCTGACCATGGAATTGAAACTGCATCTCTTGTATCTCCTGCATTGGCAGGCAGGTTCTTGACCACTAGCCCCACCTGGGAAGCCCCACCAGCATGTACCATTCATGATGTCCCACGAGCGCAGAATTCCAGTGCTCGTGGAATTCCATCATGTGGGCTTTCCCAATGGCTCAGTAGTAAAGAATTGCCCTGCAATGCAGGAGATGCAGGTTTGATCTCTGGATTGGGAAGATTCCCTGGAAAAGATAATAGCAATCCACTCCAGTATTCTTGCCTGAAGAATTCCATGGACAGAGGAGCCTGGTGGGCTATAGTCAATAGGGTCACAAAGAATTGGACACGACTTCATGCATGCATGCATGAACTCACTTATGATGTGAGTTCAGGGAGATGTCAAGTGTGCTCAACCTATACCTGAGTAAGTGAGGTAGCTGACAGACTGGGAGTCAAGGCTTTCCATTGGAACCAGAACTGGCTTCGATTGCAGAATGAAAACAGGCTGTTCTAAGATACATGAAGGAACAAGGAACCTAATCTTATTTGTATTATTAATACTTCCTTGTATTGGCCAACCACGTACATAGAAAATGATGAGAGAGAAGGAAAGAGAAAAAGAGGGCAACTCATAGTTCCTACTCCTTCCAGTGCTTCCTGACTTATCAGAAACCAAGACTGAGAGTGTTTTTTTTTTTCTTTTTGCCCTTTTAAAATTGAAGTATAGTTGATGTGCAATATCACCTAAACTACAGGTGTACAATATAGTGATCCACAATTTTTAAAAGTTATACTCCATTTAATGTTATTATAAAATATTGGTTATATTCCCTGTGGTGTCCAATATGCCCTTGTAGCGCCTCTTACTTCTCTGCCCCTATCCTCCCCCTACTGGTAACCACTAGTTTGCTCTCTGTATCTGTGACTCCGCTTCTTTTGTGTTGTATTCACTAGTTTGTTGCCTGTTTTAGATTCTACCTGCAAGTGATATCATACGGTATTTGTCTTTGACTTATTTCACTTAGCATAATAATAGAATGTGTGCATATGAAGAAGTGAAATAAAAACAGGCTAGTCTGGGGCACTATTTCCACTTTTCTGATGAGGACAAAATACACACATATGTATGAGCTAGGGAATCTGAATTTCAATAATTTCACCCATGGGTTATGTGGTCTTATTTTTACATTTGTAACTGGCACCATGCAATGTAAGATTGATGGTAAACTCACTTTAATAATTAAAAAATTAAAAGTTTAATTTTTTCTTTACTTAGAACGACATTAAATAGCAAATGAAAAACATCAGGACAAGGCAAGAGAGAAACTGCAGAAGAAAAGAAAAGGCTTTATACTTTGATACCTTTAGTGGCACCTTTTTTCCTGCGTTTTAGAAAAGAGGGCCTGCATTTTCATTTCACACAGGGCCCTGCCAATTATTTAGCTGACTCTGATGTCCCCTACAGCATTTGGCTAGAATGTGTTTCAGGAAAGTGGGGAGAATCGTCAAAGGGCCTCTGTGTTCAAGGGGTCTTGAAATTAAATTCAAGTCTCTGGTTCCAAGGACTAAAAAACCACAAGACATAGTCCTTGCAAGTTTCTTCTTTGTTTTTGTTCCTTACCCGTACTGGATGTGTGGTCAAGCCAGAGGGATTTGAATTAATCACTCACATCCTTAAAGGTTACATGACAATCACTTTTGTTTCTATAATACTTACCAGTGGCACCTGTGCTAATAGTTACATATGAAATTAAGTCAGGAACAGATGGAGTTCTAAGGCCAACTGTGGCCAATCGTGGAAAACCTGCCCTCCTTAAATAGCCTCTGGTGTAGTCTGCCCACACTCTGCCCACTTTTTGGGTTTAAATACAAGGCGACATTTGGTATGCATTTCCTGTAATAAAGAAACATGTGATGATTATTCCCAAGATGTTATTTTTAAGACTATTATTAACTGTGGTCTGTCTTTGGTTTCTCAGTTAAGGAAAAAGCAACTTGATTCGAAGCATCATTTGATTCAAGTTGGGCAACCCCATGGGAGCAAATCCCTTGAAGGAACCATGAGTGAGGACACATTCCCTCCCCCATGTTTTGTAGATGGTCCCGGGAGAGATCAAATGTTACAATGCTATGTACAACATTGGAAGTGCAACTAACACATGATGCTATCTGTTTCTATAATAGTAGTAAATAAATAGATATTTATTTGAATATACCATTTTGAGGATAGGCAGGCACCTGCAGCCTTGGTTTTTCTTGCCTTTGGGGGGGGTTTCTACTTTTAATATTAAAACTAACTTGAAAATAAATCATGTTTTCCTCAACATAAAGGAAGGAAATACAGCATAAATTGCAGCCATTAATTAAAAGAATGAGACCATGTTTGTATTTAAGGAGGGAAGGGGCTTGTAATAGAANGGGGGGGGTTTCTACTTTTAATATTAAAACTAACTTGAAAATAAATCATGTTTTCCTCAACATAAAGGAAGGAAATACAGCATAAATTGCAGCCATTAATTAAAAGAATGAGACCATGTTTGTATTTAAGGAGGGAAGGGGCTTGTAATAGAAAAGAAGTCTGTGGTCACAGAGTCAGAACATAGTTGCGTCTGATTCATGCTTAGGTCTTCTGTCTTATGCTCAGTGCTTGTCTTAAGAGGTGGGTGCCAAAACAAGCAACTGGAAGGGTTCGAGTAGAGGCTAATACTCCCCGGGGAATGTTAAGAAATGCCCTCCAGTCTCATTCCCATTAGTAGTGAGGTGATGCCTAAAGGGTGAAGAAAGA
This sequence comes from Neotragus pygmaeus, assembly GCA_006410875.1. Taxonomy (NCBI): domain Eukaryota; kingdom Metazoa; phylum Chordata; class Mammalia; order Artiodactyla; family Bovidae; genus Neotragus; species Neotragus pygmaeus. The sequence goes on from SJYV01047357.1 coordinate 30,232, forward strand.
CCCGGGCTTGCAGAAATTTCCAGGAAGGCTTTGAATCTATGAAAACGAACGTGATCCTTTTACTTAGCCCTAGAGTGGACGTTCCCAGATTGGTGTGTTTGAAATTAAGTACAGTTTATTTAAGAAGGTATCTGACCAAGGTTAAGAGTGAGACAGGGCCTCTTTAAATCTATAGCATATCTATAAAATCTACAAAATCCAGCCAAAGTTCACAATTAGTGTTAGGTTGAACCATATGAAAATGCTGATGGAGATTTCATATGGTGCAACTTAATACTTAAATATTTCTGCTTGTTATTTTCACACAAGGATAGCTTTACGATGAAAACGGAAATGGATTAGGTTGTTCTCTGTTCCTGCTCACCCTGTGTTAACTCTGCTTTGGTTAAGATAAGTATTTTTTCTTATATAGTCTTATCTTAAGTCTCATAAGATTCTATATGATTCTTTCAGACCTTTCTGATGTGTAATGATCAGTGTTAGGATATATCACAAAAATTTTATTAGTAGTAATAACTAAAGAGCTGACATTTGTGGATTTTTAACTTTTTATTTTCAATAAAATAAACCAGAATTGATGTTATGCCTATAATGATGATACTCTTAACCAATTGCACAATAGTCTTTCTTCAATGGCAGAGAAAATGCTACCCTGGGAATGACATCCATGGAAGAGAGTCACCCAAGTGACCATCATATGATAAGACTGATGGCAGAAAAATCTCAGAAACAGTATGATGCTTGTAAGAGATGGTGGTTTGCATTAAGAGACAGTGATGAGTAGAGAACCTTGGACTGAGGTCTTCAGAAGTACACTCTGATATAAGGATTTGTGTGCAAGTGGATTTTTCAAGAAACTCCTAGAAGAAG
>SJYV01047357.1:32945-43009 GCA_006410875.1 Neotragus pygmaeus
TTCCTTACCCGTACTGGATGTGTGGTCAGGCCAGAGGGATTTGAATAAATCACTCACATCCTTAAAGGTTACATGACAATCACTTTTGTTTCTATAATACTTACCAGTGGCACCTGTGCTAATAGTTACATATGAAATTAAATCAGGAACAGATGGAGTTCTAAGGCCCACTGTGGCCAATCATGGAAAACATGCCCTCCTTAAATAGCCTCTGGTATAGTCTGCCCACACTCTGCCCGTTTTTTTGGTTTAAATACAAGGCAACATTTGGTATGCATTTCCTGTAATAAAGAAACATGTGATGATTATTTTTAAGACTATTATTAACTGTGGTCTTTCTTTGGTTTCTCAGTTAAGGGAAAAGCAACTTGACTCAAAGCATCATTTGATTCAAGTTGAGCAATCCCATGGGAGCAAATCCCTTGAAGGAACCATGAGTGAGAACACATTCCCTCCTCCATGTTTTGTAGATGGTCCCGGAAGAGATCAAATGTTACAATGTTATGTACAACATTGGAAGTGCAACTAACACATGATGCTATCTGTTTCTAAATAGTAGTAAATAAATAGATATTTATTTGAATATACCATTTTGAGGATAGGCAGGCACCTGCAGCCTTGGTTTTTCTTGCCTTTTGGGGGAGGGGGGCGGTTTCTACTTTTAATATTAAAACTAACTTGAAAATAAATCATGTTTTCCTCAATATAAAGGAAGGAAATACAGCATAAATTGCAGCCATTAATTAAAAGAATAAGACAATGTTTGTATTTAAGGATGGAAGCATTTGTAATAGAAAAGAAGTCTGTGGTCACAGAGTCAGATCATAGTTACATCTGATTCATACTTAGGTCTTCTTTCTTATGCTCAGTGCTTGTCTTAAGAGGTGGGTGCCAAAACAAGCGACTGGAAGGGTTCGAGTAGAGGCTAATACTCCCCGGGGAATGTTAAGAAATGCCCTCCAGTCTCATTCCCATTAGTAGTGAGGTGATGCCTAAAGGGTGAAGAAAGACCCGGGCTTGCAGAAATTTCCAGGAAGGCTTTGAATCTATGAAAACGAACGTGATCCTTTTACTTAGCCCTAGAGTGGACGTTCCCAGATTGGTGTGTTTGAAATTAAGTACAGTTTATTTAAGAAGGTATCTGACCAAGGTTAAGAGTGAGACAGGGCCTCTTTAAATCTATAGCATATCTATAAAATCTACAAAATCCAGCCAAAGTTCACAATTAGTGTTAGGTTGAACCATATGAAAATGCTGATGGAGATTTCATATGGTGCAACTTAATACTTAAATATTTCTGCTTGTTATTTTCACACAAGGATAGCTTTACGATGAAAACGGAAATGGATTAGGTTGTTCTCTGTTCCTGCTCACCCTGTGTTAACTCTGCTTTGGTTAAGATAAGTATTTTTTCTTATATAGTCTTATCTTAAGTCTCATAAGATTCTATATGATTCTTTCAGACCTTTCTGATGTGTAATGATCAGTGTTAGGATATATCACAAAAATTTTATTAGTAGTAATAACTAAAGTGCTGACATTTGTGGATTTTTAACTTTTTATTTTTAATAAAATAAACCAGAATTGATGTTATGCCTATAATGATGATACTCTTAACCAATTGCACAATAGTCTTTCTTCAATGGCAGAGAAAAGCTATCCTGGGAGTGACGTCCATGGAAGAGAGTCACCCAGGTGACCATCATATATGATAAGACTGATGGCAGAAAAATCTCAGAAACAGTGTGATGCTTGCTCCAGTGGTATAGTGTAAGAGATGGTGGTTTGCATTAAGAGACAGTGGCGAGTAGAGAGCCTTGGACTGAGGTCTTCAGAAGTACACTCTGATAAAAGGATTTGTGTGCAAGTGGATTTTTCAAGAAACTCCTAGAAGAAGCAAACAAGGAAATGGAGGGGATAGGAGAGTGGAGAAGCCAAGTGAAGTGGGTATGTGGGCAAAGTCATGGAGAGCACCCTCCTTTGATCCAGTGGGGAGCTCTAATGAGTAAGATATACCTCAAAGTCATCTCAACTTAGGGCAAAGAGGCTGGACTTTCATACGCCCATTCTTGTTGGTCATTGGCTAAGGTCTGATTGGGCAGATGGTGAGGTGAGGGTGGGAGGGATGGAAAGTTCTAGATACTTCCAGNAGAGCTCTGATGAGTAAGGTTTACCTCAAAGTCATCTCAACTCAGGGCAAAGAGGCTGGACTTTCATACGCCCATTCTTGTTGGTCATTGGCTAAGGTCTGATTGGGCAGACGGTGAGGTGAGGGTGGGAGGGATGGAAAGTTCTAGATACTTCCAGTTGTCGTATTTGGGCAAAACCCTTCAGCAACCAGAGGATGGTCCCGTGAAGAAGAATCACAAGGCCATTATTGGCAAAAGCACAGTACAGCCAGGAGATAGGAACATGGGGATAGTTAAAAGGGCTTGAGGCGATCCCTGATTACCCACAGTGTCTGCCACACATCTGATTTCAGAAATATACTATAAAGAGAAAGGGAAAGGGCACAGCTTGGAGGAGTGTTCTACAAAGCTCAAGATGCTATAGAACCGGTGCTCTGTCACTCATGCNTTCACTTTCATGCATTAGAGAAGGAAATGGCAACCCACTCCAGTGTTCTTGCCTGGAGAATCCCAGGGACGGGGGAATCTGGTGGGCTGCCGTCTATGGGGCTGCACAGAGTGGGACACGACTGAAGTGACTTAGCAGCAGTGGCTTAAAGCAACAGACACAGATTATGTTACAATTATGTAGGTTAGACATATGACATGGGAAGGTGAGGGGGCTGAGGAAATATTCAGTATTGTTTAGAGCATGGAAACTGAGCTCCACAATAATAGTGGATCCAACAAGAGACATTTTCTTTCTCTCTTCCCCTGAGTACATAGGGGATCTCTTTGAGAAGCTGTCAATCTCCAACCCCTCTCACCTTCCCAGAAGTTGGGGGGTGGGGCTAGAAGTTCCAAGCTTCAAATCATGGCTTGGTCTTCCTGGTAGCCAGTCCCTCTCTTGAACTCAAAACGACCTATAGATTTAATGCAATCCTTATCAAAATATCCATTATTCATAGAACTAGAAGAAATAATCCTATAATTTACATAGAATCACAAAATGCCCCAAAATACTAAAGCAGACTATACCATAAACCTGCAGTAATACTATTATGTAAGAAATGAATCACCAGTCTGTGGATGCAGGATGCTTGGGGCTGGTGTACGGGGATGATCCAGAGAGACGTTGTGGGGTGGGAGGTGGGAGGGGGATTCGGGATTGGGAGCTTATGTACACCTGTGGTGGATTCATGTCGATGTATGGCAAACCCAACAGAGTATTGTAAAGTCAAATCAAAAAATAAATTAATTAATTAAAAAAAAAAAACAGTGTGATGCTGACATGAAAACACACACAGATCAGTGGAATAGAATAGAGATCCCAGATATAGACCCACACACCTACCGTCAATTAATCTTTGACCAAGCAGGCAAAAATATACAATGGAGAAAAGTGGTGTTGGGAAAACTGGATAACTATATGTAAAATGATGAAATTAGAACATTCTCTCACACCATATAAAAATTAACTCAAAATGATTTAAAGATCTAGCTATGGAGATGGAAACCATAAAACTCTCAGAAGACAACACAGGCAGAACACTCTTTGACGTGAGTCATAACAACATTTTTTGGTTTTAGTCTCATAAGGCCAAAGAAATAAAAGCAAAAATAAACAAATGGGACCTAATTAAACTTAAAAGTTTTTGCACAGCAAAGAAAAAACATCAATAAAAGGAAAAAACAGCCTATGGAATGGGACAAAATATTTGCAAATGATACACTGACATGGGGTTAATATCCAAAATATTCAAACAGCTCATATAACCCAATACTGAAAAACCAAACAATTCAATAAAAAATGGGCAAAAAACCTGTATAGACATTTTCCCAAAGAATACAGATGGATGACTAACAGGCACATGAAAAAATTCTCAACATTTGCTAATTATTAAAGAAACACAGGTCAAAGCAACAAGATATTATCTTGCATCTGTCAGAATGGCTGTCATCAAAAAATCTGTAAGTAAGAAGTGTTGCCAAGAATATGGAGAAAAGTGAACCCTTTTATACTGTTGCTGGGAATGTAAGTTGATGCAGACATGATGGAAAATGATATGGAGTTTCCTCAAAAACTGAAAATAGAATGACCATATGATCCAGAAATTCCACTCCTGGGTATCTATCTGGAAAAAATTAAAACACTAATTCAAAAATATACATGCACCCCAGTGTTCATAGCCACACTATTTATAATAACAAAGGCATAGAAGCAACCCAAGCGCCCATCAACAGATGAATGGTTTAAGAAGATGCGGTGTACATATACAATGGAATACTACTTAATCATAAAAAATAACAAAATTCTGCCATTTGCAGCAACAGGGATGGTCTAGAGAATATTACACTTAGTGAAATAAGTCAGACAGAGAAAGACAAATACTGTATTATATCAGTTACATGTGAAGTCTAAAAAATTATACAAATGATATATATGCAAAACAGAAACAGACTCACAGATAAAGAAAACAAAAGGAACCAAAGTTTACCAAAGTAGACAGGGAATGGAGGAGAGACAAATTAGGGGTTAGGGATTAAAAGCCACAAAGTACTATGTATAAAATAGATAAGCAACAAGAATATATTGTACTGTGTAGCACAGGGAATTACAGCTATTATCTTGTAACCTGTATATAATATACAATATTCTTGCAATATAACCTGCAAAAATACTGAATCACTATGCTATACACCTAAAACTAATATAATATGTAAATCAACTATACTTCAATTTAAAAAAAATGCAGCAGAACAATATTCATAACCTAAAGGAGGAAACAGATGTCTATGAATGGATAGACAAAATGTGGTATATACCTGCAATGGAATACTATTCAGCCTTAAAAAGGAATGAAATTCTGACACATGCTGCCACACAGATGAACCTTGAAGACGTTATGCAGAGTGAAATAAGCCAGTCACCAAGAACAAATATTGTGAGATTCCAATTATGAGGTACCTAGAATAGTCAAATCCACAGAAACAGAAAGTAGGATGGTGGTTGCCAGGGACTGTGGGAGAGGATAATAAGGAGTTAGTGTTTAATGGAAAATTTTAGTTCTGGAGATGGATGGTCACGATGACTGTGCCACAATGTGAATGCACTTGATGCTTATGTACTTAAAGCAATGTACTTAACTATATACTTAAAAACAGTTAAAGTGGTAATTTTTATGTTAAATATATTTTACCACAATAATTTAAAAAATAAATAAAAAGAGAAAGCCCTCAGTGAAAAAGTTCAAGAGCTTAGCACCCAACGAGACCTGGGAATCTGTGTTAGATGCACAGGTCGGTGGGGTCTGAATATGTCTAGTCTCATCTGTACTTCAAAGGAATAATAATTTCCTGAATAAGCAAACATTGTGTGCTATTTACAATGCTGCCTCTTTTGTAATTTTAGACATTTGAGGATGTGCAAAGCTTATTGGACAGAACATTCTAATTGTGATTGTCATAGCTGTTGCAATAATGGCCCTGAATAAATCATGCCTCCCTGTACTTTTGCTTTGTGTGGCCCCTTTTCACATTAACTCTGGGTTTCAGCACATGACTTGTTTTGGCTAATAGAATGTTGCCAAGTTCTACATAGTCAGAGGCTTGATAAGTTCTTGCACATTGAGGCTTTTCTGCTTGGAAAGTTCACTCTAAGAGCCAACCAACCACAATGTAAGAAGTCTGACTATCCTGAGATCACTATGCTGTCAGGAAGCTGAAGCTAGCCATGTGGGGCCACCAGGGTCCTTACTGTGTTAAACAGAATAATGGCCCCCAAGGAGGTTTAAGTTTTTATCTTAGGAACCCAGCAACATGTTATACTATGTGTCTTGTTCCATGTTATGTTCCATGTTAATGTCATACAGAGTATCCATTGTTCTGGTAAGAACAAACTGTGTACGTGTGTGTGTGTGTGTGTGTGTGTGTGTGTGTGTGTGTGTGAAGTTGCTTCTATCATGACCAACTCTCTGTGACCCTATGGACCATAGCCCTCCAGGCTCCTCTGTCCATGGGATTTTTCCAGGCACGAGTTCTGGAGTGGGCTGCAATTCCCTTCTCCAGTACACATGTAAAACAAGCTATAAAATATGAATAGAGTAATACTGGTGATTTTGCATATGATAGGGGCTCTTATGTGTGCATTAATAACTGGTATTGTACAGTATAAATGATAAAATTCATACCAATCATTTAACATTTTAATTTTTTGTGCCAGAACTTTTGATGGCAAGTAGCAGAAAATTATATGAACTATCTTAAGTAAAATGCATGAGGGGGGTTTATTATAACAATACAGAGGCATCTTAGAAACCAAAAAATGAAAACAGAGTATAGAATGGCCATGAATCCAGGACCTAAAAAGCCATCAGAAGCACAGCAGGGCTCCTCCATCCCTCCAGGGCCACATGTTCTCTTAAACCAGCTTCATTTTGTTCAATCTCTCTCTCCCACCTCTTTCTCTCTCCCTCTCCAGGATGACTTTCCCTGCTTTTTCAGGCATTCTGGGTCAAACAGGATAGTCTTAGCCCAACCTTCCCTTCGTTAGCAGTCTAAGCTCCCAGGACAATGACTGGTACCTCCGAGTCTCAGTTCTAAATTCTCTGGAGGAAGAAATTGGTTCAGGTGGATCAGTTATGCAGCCGTGGTCCAATCAGCAATGGCTAGGAAGGCAGGGTCAGCTAGGTCATTCAATAGGACCAGTGTGTGTGTGTGTGTGTGTGTGTGTGTGTGTGTGTGTGTACTGGTGAGGGGTGCCTTCATGTGTGGATGTGTGCACATGTGTGAACATGATGGCATTTTGAGGCAGGCAGATTCTCTAGAGATGTTCCTATAACCTATCCTGTCTAGGCAATAGGAATCTATTTGTTTTGGCGCTGTAACTTTGAAGGAAGTCAGAAGAGGAGGGCAGGTGGTCCCAGATGGCAAAGCCAGGGATTCTGGGAGTACAGAACCAGATACTCAGGGAAAGCCTGAGTCAGAGCATGGGCCCCTGGGATGCTGCTTCCTGGAACTCTCACAGCCCACCCACTCACACTCAGATCGGGGAAGTCCAGAGCAGTGAGTGGGACATTTGGGACACGGGCATTCAGGAAGCTGAATGTGTGGTGTGGGTGGTGAAGAAGCAGACAGCCTGTCTGTGTTTAATCTGTCTCTAGACAACATGCTCTTTTGTGTTTCTCCACCTTTCCTAATGCCTGTCTCCATGTGAAGAATCAAAATTCCCACACCTTTTAAATTGTGATGACATCTTCAAAGTGAATTAAGTACCGTGACTAAAATCAGATCTGTACTTATCATATGGATCATTCATTTGTAAATAAACATGCTTCCAGGAGATTTTGAAGCATCTCTCTAGGAGAAGGAAACACTCTCTGTCTTGCCCCACACCAGTTGTATCCCACCCCTGGTTGAGAATAACTGATTTCAATCATAAAATAGTCAATTCCACTCCACAGGCATTCTTATTGGTGGTAATTATTATTAAATCAACACTTTGGGGAATTAAGAAATGTTAAGAAATGGCCTTAGAGTGAAGATTCATGGGGGCACATTTACTTGCAATGAAGAGAGTGCCTTGCACCATTTCATTTTATTAAATTGCCATTGTATTTGGACATTTTTATATCTGCTATTAAAAAGTCAGCGGTTTGAGATATGCCCACATACCGTGTCATATTTTCTGAAGTATATATAAAATGTAATTTGTGCAAATGAATAAAATCTCAAATTATGTGCCTAGCTGATCTATATACGTCTGGGATAATAAGTTTTCCTAGTGTGGTACTCCTGCCTACAAACCAAGTAATCGTCAAGATCAGTCTCATCTTTATTATTCTAACATCTCGTCCTTCTGTATGCATGTCAAGAATTAACAGTTAGAACTGGACATGGAACAACAGACTGGTTCCAAATTGGGAAAGGAATATGTCAAGGCTGTATATTGTCACCCTGATTATTTAACTTATACACAGAGTACATCATGAGAAATGCTGGACTGGATGAAGCACAAGCTTGAATCAAGATTGCCAGGAGAAATATCAATAACCTCAGATATGCAGATGACACCACACTTATGGCAGAAAGCAAAGAAGAACTAAAGAACCTCTTGATGAAAGTGAAAGAGGAGAGTGAAAAAGTTGGCTTAAAACTCAACATTCAGAAAACTAAGATCATAGCATCTGGTCCCATCACACACATGTGCTCTGCAGAAGGACCTTGTTGTTTATCCATCCTTTTCACCCTTCCTCTTGGCAACCACAAGTCTGTTCTCAATGTCTGTGAGTCTGTTTCTGATTTGTAGATAGGTTCATTTGCATTGTATTTTAAGTTCCATAGCTAAGTGATATTATATGGTATTTGTCTTCCTCTAACTTACTTCATTTAGTATGATAATCTGTAGGTCCGTCCATGTTGCTGCAACTAATGGGGTATCTAAATGGTTCTGTAAAGCCTTGTTTTCAAAACTTATATATATTTATAAGCCTATATTCATAGAATTATTCTATAGTTTCAGTTTTAATGTTATTGTCCTCTATTCCCCAATGATGACTACATGATCTTCCCTCCCCCCATCTGTGTTACAACATTCTACTGCATGACTCTGAAGATGAAGAGAAACGATATTTTCTTACAAGTGGTCAGATAACCCTTTGTGGTTGGATCCCTTCATGTCTCCAAGTTTGGCATTATGGTGTCCATAAAAGTAGAAGACTAAACATACTTTATATCTCCTCACTTCCCTGAAACAAGAAGTCTGGTTTTTTTAGTAGAATAATGAGTGGATTATAAGAAAAAGTGAAAGCATCTAGTTTTTAACTGTTCTCCTCTTCATCCTTGTGTGAAATGCAAAACTTCAAGCCGCTGTTATTTTCATCTTAAAATAGCCACTGATTGAAAATTTCAAATTATTTAATGGATGATTCAGTCATTCAAAGATTATTTGGCAGGTGTCACCAAGTTTTCTAGATGTTCTCTAGGGGGAAAAAAAACAATTTAAAGAAAATACCTGTCTTAGTTTGAGAGATGTTGCACAGTAGTTTATAAAGTTCTTTAGGCTTAATTAAGCCCAAGTGCACCCANTCAGTCATTCAAAGATTATTTGGCAGGTGTCACCAAGTTTTCTAGATGTTCTCTAGGGGGAAAAAAAACAATTTAAAGAAAATACCTGTCTTAGTTTGAGAGATGTTGCACAGTAGTTTATAAAGTTCTTTAGGCTTAATTAAGCCCAAGTGCACCCAAAGCATGCAACTTATACTGATTTATTGCAGCCTTCCAAATCTCTTTCTTATAACTGCTCTCTCTACATTTCACCCTGCTTGGCCAAAGAAAGTTAACTACAGTTAGTTTTGCATGAATTCAGACAACCCAGGGTTTTCTTGGTCATTTCAAAGCTTTCCCACTCTGTCCTTTTCTCTGGAGTGGTAGCTAAGTTCCAGCAGGCTCAGTAAGCAGCAAGGTTGGCAGGGAAGAACTTTAGCAGAGGAGCCAGTGTGGACCTGATCTCCCTTGTCCCTGAATATCATTAACATTTGTTACTGGCACCTGCCAGGACATCCATCTGGCTTCTGGTCAATGGTTTCTGCTGGTCACTCATTTTGTCTTTATCCAAACTGGGAATACTGAAGTCCCACCATTTTTCTTTCAGCTACTCTTATGCTTGAAGGGCTAGGAGTAGCTAGCCAAGAACTAGAATGGCTTCTGGTGCCATGCTAGAGTGCATGGAGGCCCCCAAGTCTCCCTTAGGTCCTTCTGCCTAGACATCTCAATCGTCAAGAGCCACTGTGGCGCATGTATCCTCAAACTACAGAGGAGGGCATAGGGAGACTTCTTGCAAGAGTTTCATCCAACTGGAAAAGGAATGCAAGTCCCCATACTCATTTCTCACTCCCTGCAAAAGCTCTTCTCCTCTGACTTTTTGTTTAGTCCAGCTCAGGGCATTGCAATCTCTTC
>SJYV01047363.1:0-14002 GCA_006410875.1 Neotragus pygmaeus
TCAACTATACTCCAATAAAAGCAAATTGAAAAAAAATTTAATTTATAACTTTTGTGCAAAGGACACTATAAAAGTGAAAGTCAATTCATGGCATGGGAGAAAATATTTGAAAATCATCTATCTGATAAAGGGTTAATATCTAGAATATATGAAGGATTCCTGAAACTCAACAACAACAAAAGAAACAATTTAAAAAATGGTGAAGGACATAGACATTTTCTCAAAGAAATGAATGGTCAATAAGCACATGCAATGATACTAAACATCACTAAGCATTAAGAAAATGCAAATGAAAACCATGATGAGTACTTCCCTGGTTGGTACAGTGTCAGTGCAGGGGACACAGGCTCAATCCCTGGTCCAGGAAGATACTACATGCCTTGCATCAAATAAACCCTGGTGCGCCACAGCTACTAAGCCTGCAAACCGCAGCTGCTGAAGCCCACATGCTGTAACTACTGAAGCCTGTGCACCTGTGTTCTCCAAGAAGCAAAGTCACAATGAGAACCTCGCACCACAACAAAGGGTAGCCCCCGCTCACCCCAACTACAGAAAGCCTACATGCAGCAATGAAAAACCAGCAAAACCAAAAACGATAATAATACAAGAAGAAAAAAACATGAGATACCACTTCACACTCATTAGGATGGCTATTATCAAAAACCAGGAAGTAAGTGTTGGCAGGTATACGGAAAAACCCTTTTGGGTTTGGTGGGAATGTGAACTGGTGCAGCTGCTATGGAAAGCAGTGTGGCAGTTTCCCAAGAAAATTTAAAATAGGATTACCACATGTTCCATCAAGTCCACTTCTGGATATATATTAGAAAGGATTGAAAGCAGGGGTTTGGATATTTGTACAGCCATGTTCACAACAGCATTCTTCACAGCATGTAGAAGGTGGAAGCAACTGGAGTCTATCATCCAATGTACAGATAAACAAAATGTGCTCTATACCCTCGATGGAATATTACTCAACCTTAAAAATAAAGTTGTGACACAGGCTACAACATGGATGAACCTTGAAGGTATTATGATAAGTGAAATAAGTCATTCGCCAGAGGACAAATACTGTATGATCCCATATGATTCCACATGTTTTCTATTTTCTACCTACATAAAGAAAATATGAAATTAAAGAATTCTACAATTTGAGATGCTTTTGAAACATTAACCAATATGTGAAACTATTAAATATAATGTTCCTATTTCACACACATCTTGACTCAATAAAGAAATATACACATTTTCAAGAGGTTAAATTCATACTGGGCAAATACTGACAACCATTTTATCAGGGTTTCTTAAGCTGGGGTTCAGGCAGGCCTTAAAAGTCCTGCAACGTGATACATATATTAAGTGTGCAGATGCGATTATTTTCTTGAGTCTATTGTTTAATTCAGATTTTCAGAGGGCCAGGACACCCTAACACTTGAGGATGCTTGAAAGCATTGTGACCTTTCAGTTCAGTTCAGTCGCTCAGTCGTGTCCAACTCTTTGCGACCCCATGAATCACAGCATGCCAGGCTTCTCTGTCCACCACCAACTCCCGAGTTCACCCAAACTCATGTCCATCGAGTTGGTGATGCCATCCAGCCATCTCATCCTCTGTCGTCCCCTTCAAGATCATGCTGCCCTGGAGATGGGGAATTAAGTGAGGGCAGAGAAGACAAATGCAGAACCAGGGCAGGATGAGCTACCATGGCGTCTCTTGGTTCCTGTTTCACTCTTCAGTTCTGATTTCAAAGTTCTGCTTTCAATGTTCTGCTGTACGTGGCGATGCAAGCACACAGTGCTGTCTTCACATCCAATTCATGTGCATGTGATTACGGTAATATTCACTGTGAAAAGACCCTGTTGTTTTCATTTTTATTTCATTTGCCTGATTAGAATTAGTTTTAGCTTATTATTTAGTGGGTGGAGAGGGGATTTTTGCCATTGCTGCTGGATAAAAAGGAAGCCTAAAACTTTCATCATGAAAAGTTCTTTATATTTGTTTGGGAGTCTTTAGTAATGGTTTTCCAACTATCTTCTGATAAGATTTTGAGAAGGTGTTTTAATAGGACACATGGAGGGAAGGAGAGGCCAAGATAGGTCTCCAGACTACCAATCCAAGTTCAAACAAAGCAGTTTTGCTTTCATCTAACACACACATTGGAAGGAATGATGCTGAAGCTGAAGCTCTAATACTTTGGCCACCTGATGTGAAGAGCTGACTCACTGGAAAAGACCCTGATGCAGGGAAAGATTGAGGGCAGGAAGAGAAGGGGACGACAGAGGATGAGATGGTTGGATGACATCACCGACTCAATGGGCATGAGTTTGAGCATGCTCCAGGACTTGGTAGCAGACAGGGAAGCCTGGTGTGCTGCAGTCCATGAGGGTGTCGCAAAGAGTCAGACACAATTTAGTGACTGAACAACAACACACACAGACACTAGAAGATATTATGAACACTTTTGAATTATATAAACTCCATCAAGTTTGTATCAGTAAGTAGAGACTAGATTATACTACAGCAACAAACAGCTCCCAAATCTTAGTGCTTTACTCAACAAAAATCTCACTCTTTCTTGTATTATATGTCCAACAACAGTTTGCACTGATTTACACTCACTGCAGTCACTTAGGTAGCCAGTTTGATGGAAATTCCATCTGGATATTCTTCCATAATAAACAAGCTAGGCAAAGGGTAAATAAGCTACATACTGACTCTTCAAGCATCTCCTCCCATTTTTTTTTTAAACCAATCCAAGTCATTTGGTCATGCCTACCTTCATAACAATTAGAGGAGTGATATCATGTGGCATGTCAGGAAAGAGAAGAAAATTAGACCATGTGTGACAGCATTAAAAAATCTCTATATTGCCTATGTTACTTAAGCTACAATCAAGTGAGACATGTTTTAAAAAATGATTAATAGTTTCAAGTTCTGTTTGAGATCGTCTAATCTTAGAGGGGCTTTCCTGGTGGCTCAGCGATAAAGAACCCACATGCCAATGCAGGAGACAAGATTCAATCCCTGGGTTAGGAAGATCCCCTGGAGAAGGAAATGGCAACTCACTCCTGTATTCATGCCTAGAGAATTCCATGGACAGTGGAGCCTGGTGGGTTACAGTCCATGGGGTTGCAAGAGTCAGACATGACTTAGCCACTGAACAATAGCAACTATCTTAGAGGAGGAAAGTGTGTATCAGGAATTTCCCCACAAATTATTATTACTATTGGAATAAGGTTAACAAGTCAAACTATTATTTATGATTCATTCAGTGACTGTATTTTGGCATAAAGAGGGGCTTCCCTGGTGGCTCAGGCAGTAAAGAATCTGCCTGCAATGCAGGAGACCTGGGTTCAACCCCTGGGTTGGAAAGATCCCCTGGAGAAGGGAATGGTTACCCACTCCAGTATTCATGCCTACAGAATTCCATAGACAGAGGAAACTGGCAGGATACAGTCCATGGAGTTACAAAGAGTAGGACACAACTGAGCAATTAACACCTTCTTTTGGACTTCCCTGGTGGCTCAGATGGTAAAAGCGTCTGTCTACAATGGGGGAGGACCCAGGTTCGATCCCTGGGTCGGGAAGATCCCCTGGAGAAGGAAATGGTAACCCACTCCAGTATTCTTGCCTGGAAAATCCCATGGATGGAGGAGCCTAGTAGGCTACAGTCCACAGGATCGCAAAGAATTGGACACGACTGAGCGACTTTGTTTTCTCTTATTTTTATTCTGTACCAATGGTAACTGTGGTACCAGTTGGTATAACCCTAATTTAGGGAGACAAATTCAGTCAGCCATATACCTAGTCATAAGACTGATATGACTGGCTGAAATTGTCTCTCTAAATTATTTAAAGCAGTTGAGCCACAGTAAATAGACTCATCCTTCCATTCCGGATGTCTCTGACTGGGTCTGAAGAGAAAGTAAACCAATGAGAGGAAAGAATTTGGAGCTCTGGAAGGGAGGGTCCAGGGAAGAACCACCCCACCTTTCCTGTAATTAACAAGAGTTGGGGATAGGGCATGGGGAAAGGCTAAGATCACTGGAATCAAGGTGTTCCAGCCACCGTGTTCACGTTTCCCGAGACTCAATTCTCCTTCTCTCCTTTTCTCACACAGGACAGATATCATGACCCAAGCATGGAACATGAGGGGATTAATACCACAGTGGTATGAGCCACACCCTCAAGGAAAGAGCAAATTGTCCTTTGAGAAATATTTTCACAGAGCCAGGGTAGGAGTCAAGGACACAGTAGGCTTCTTCCCCATGCCCACCTCCCTTTTAAGTGCTTTGTGTAACCACAGTGTAATTTGGTGGAAACATACTATTTTGGTTGGTTTTTGGAGTACTGAAATAGGTCCAATTTACATTCCTCAGGTTACTACAAAAATATGATGCACAATATCCAACATTCATTCATCTATTCATTCAACAAATATCCACTGAGTGGGCACTCAAATTTAAACACGGTGGATTGAATGCACATATTAGCCACTGCTCCTTTCTCCAGTTCTCAGAAAACAGCTCCCTACTTGTGCCCCCTTCCCCCAAATTATATATAACATTTCTACAACTTGAAAATGGTTGGTTCGGCTCCCCATTTACACACACCTGCACCTCTTCCCCTTCCTCCAATCCTTTCCTTGAGTCTCATGACAGTTAAATACATTCAAAACAGGCAAAAACCCAGGACAACGAAGGAAAAGAGTTAATAGGAACAAAATTCCGGCAGCTGGTCAACAGATGGTGATGTTAGTTGATTTATTAGGCCCAAGAAAATGGGAAACTAACTCAGCAATGGGGAAAACCAGAATTACTCCAATGTCCAAAGGCTTAGGAATTGACTGGTCCAGACCACACTCTACCAAAAATGTACAAATGTAGAACTAATGGTAGAAGGGTTCCTAGAATATTTATTTAAGAAACAGTTAAACTCTAAGATCCTCTCAACAACTAAGGATCTAATGTCCACTAAACCCAGAATCAAAATGAGTGTTTATTCTTAGAAAAGAGACAAACAGGGAGTCTCCAGTCTGGGAAAGTGCTTCTCAACTTGGGGCGATCTGGCCTCACAAGGGACATTCAGCAATGTGTAGAGACATCTTTGTCCTAACTGGGGGAGTGGGTGTTACTGGCATCCAGTGGGTAGGAACCAAGGATGCTGTCCAGCATCCTACACCACACAGAGCAGCCCCATCATAAAGAATCATCTGGCCCCAAGTATCAATAGTGCCAGGGTTGAGAAACTCGAGGTTAGAGAAAGGATTCCACATTGGAGAGAATGGAATGAACATACATATGCTCAATACTGAGACACCAACACTATAACTTCTGCCAGCTTCCCACATTCAGCTCCCACAGTGCTGCTCAGTGTGCTTCTCCCGCATAGGGCTATAGGAGTCCTCTCAGAGAAATCTTATCAATTTCAGAAAAAAAAAGTCTGAAGAGACTGACATCAAAAGGTTTCAACAGGCTAGTTGCCTTAGAACTGAGCCTATAGTAAAGAGCTTCCTTGCCAGTCTTGGCACGAACTCTTATACATCAGCAGTGAAGGATTGCCAAACATTTGGGAGAAGTGGCATACAATACAAAAGGAAGAAATTTGGAGCTATGCAAGAAAAAAGAAAATTCAAGGAAATTATCCTTGGAAAAGGACAGAAAACATCACATGCATGAAAGGACAGATGCTATGAAAAAGGAACCCTCAGAATAAAAGTAATGGCTGTTAGAAATTTAGAATATAATAGCAGAAATCAAATACTTTAAGTACTGCAAGGGAAGTGGAGAAAATGTGCCACAAAGTCACCTTAAAAGACAAAGGAAAATAGAAGAAGAAAAAATGAGGGAGAGGTGACATAAAATGTCCAGAAACACAAAATTGAAAAAAAAAATCTACTTTATAAGTAGAAAACAATGAAAACAGGGAGTTGGAAATTATCAAGTAATTTGAGAAAAATTTCCAGAAACAAGAGGCTTCATTTTGCAATTTGCAAAGGTTCCCTGCAATGCATCCAGGGAAATGCTTGATAACAGACTCACATCAGGCTGTCTCATCATGAAATTTAAGACCACTAAGCACCAAGAGATGGAGAAGGCAATGGCACCCCACTCCAGTACTCTTGCCTGGAAAATCCCATGGACGGAGGAGCCTGGTAGGCTTCAGTCCATGGGGTCGCTAAGAGTTGGACACGACCGAGCAGCTTCACTTTGACTTTTCACTTTCATGCATTGGAGAAGGAAATGGCAGCTCACTCCAGTATTCTTGCCTAGAGAATCCCAGGGATGGGGGAGCCCAGTGGGCTGCCGTCTATGGGGTCGCACAGAGTCAGACATGACTGAAGTGACTTAGCAGCAGCAGCAGCAGCAAGCACCAAGAGAAGATGGTCAAAGTGCCCACCGAGAGGAAGTGAAAAGCACTAATTTTGATGCAAAGGATCACAAATCAGAGTGGTACTGAAATTCTCAAGAGTGACACCAGATCGAAGCTGAAAGAAACTAAAGCGATGCTTTCCAATTGCTGAGGGAAAATGACATTTGGCATGAGAATTCCAAAGCCAGATAAAGCTATCAGTAGAGTGTCAAGACCTTTCCAGCCATGCACTGTCTCAAATGTTATAGCCCATGCACCCATTCTTGGCAATCAATCAAGGGATACGCACCACCGCAGAAAGAAGTGTATGAATGCAGAGAGACATAAAACCGAGGTGAGACTTCAGAAGGCATTTGATATATGCCCAGAAAACTAATCCAACCAGAAAAACTAAAAGACTGTTTCTACCTGTTTTTACTATTTCTACTAAAAGACTACTTCTAAGTGTTCTAACAACAGTTGGGAGGGCTCCATTGTCAACAGCATTTACCTCATGCCAACTCTGAATCTTGACCTAGAATGACTTGGCCATCTCATGCGAAGAGTTGATTCATTGGGAAAGACTCTGATGCTGGGATGGATTGGGGGCAGGAGGAGAAGGGGACGACAGAGGATGAGATGGCTGGATGATATCACTGACTCGATGGATATGAGTTTGAGTGAACTCTGGGAGATGGTGATGGACAGGGAGGCCTGGTGTGCTGCAATTCATGGGGTCGCAGAGAGTCGGACACGACTGAGCGACTGAACTGACTGAGGATGGGAGGAGAGGAGGTGTGCATGTGCAGGGGGAAGTGGGGGGCCAATGAGGTGGTGACCAAAAAAGAGAAAGCGCTCAATCTTCAGCCTCCAAAATGGGAAGTCAATGGATAATGCAGAAAAGATTAAGAAGCAAAGATATAAGCATGTGACCTATAGGCATCAAGATGAGCTGAGGTTAGTGCCAGTGGGAAGCAGGGAGTCAGAAGTTACTAGAGGGGCCAAACCTAGTGAACTATGGAACTTATGCAACTCTGTGCCTGCATCACTTTCAGAGTAACAATGACTAGACTGTACAAGAAAGGCTCCTGAATGTGTATTTTGTGCCAGACCCTGTTCCAAGCTGTTTGGGGGAATCCAATGGTTAATAACACAGTCTTCAAATGTTAATATGTCTCACTATGATCTTAAACATTTTCTTTTCCCTTATATTTCTTCTGATTTCCTTTATGTATCTTTGTTTCTTTGTCGTTAGGTGTCTAATGATTTATGATGTCTAGCTTCTTTTATCATTAAAAATATTCATCTTTGTTTCATTTAAAAATAATAAATTTAATTTTTTTACTTTATTTTACTTTACAATACTCTATTGGCTTTGCCATACAATAAATAATAATAAATTTAAAAATAATAAATTTAATTTTTTTTTAAGTTTCCAAACTCAAGGAGTTGACATCACAGAGGGTAAACATGTTGCAAGTAAACAGCCCCAAGTCCAAATGTCAGTACATAAAGCTGATTCACTCACTGTGCACAGAAATTAAAACACTGTAAAGCAACTATATCCAATGAAAATTAAACCACCCCCCAAAAGAAATGCTAATAATTGCAAGTATGCATTAATTTGAGCTTTAATACATCACTATTGTATCACTGATACATAAGTGAAGTAAAGACATATGTCAACACACACACGAAAGGAAAAATGAACCATAAAGAACTACTTCCTCCTGAAGATGGAAGGTTGAAAGAGCTATCCATGATGATTTTGTGGAGGAACTGGAAGCGGAAGGGCGATTTTCACCAGCTGCAATGAAGATACAGTGAAGAATAAGTGGGGAGTGGCAAGAACACATGCAGAAGAACACTGGGAACTGGTAATGAGATGGATGTGTTTGCCCCTCGATACTACATGGACCCACCCACGTCAAAGTTCTCACAATCAATTTGGATTGTCATCTAAATGCCTTCAGTATAGCAACTGGAACTGAGTTTGTGGTTTTTGGACAGAGCTCATGATTGTCAAACCAACACCAGGAAACCAAGAAAAAAATCAATAAACTTCCCAGTGGAAACCTTGGCCTCTGCTGATCAAAGGTGAATTTCAGGCAGATCAGGCTCCTGGCAGCTGAGTTACATATACATAGAAGATTCCGACCCTGACACCCTGCCAGTCGCAGAAGCAATATCAACACAGTGTTTCCCAAAACATACTCAGGGCTTTTTCTCCCAAAGTGATTTTAATAAGTTGTTTTCCCCCAGAGTTGTATTTTATCCAACCTACTGTTGTCATTTTCACGTGACAGAGACAATGGATCCCAGGGAAGAAACTTTGCCGGAATTCCAAAGGCTGGTTACTGCTCTCATTCTCCAGGCTGATGCTGAAATCAGAATGCAAAGTTAATAGAACCCCAACAAAAACAAAAAGCCTCGCTTTCTGTATTTGGTCAAAATGTGTCTGATTATTATGAAAGTAAACCCAACACTAAGAAGGGCATCTTCCAGATGGACACATAGGAGAGCTCCCAATTGAACCCTGGACACACACCAGAATGATAACATGTGACGCCATTCTGGGTATTTCCACACTCATGTATGTTTCTAAAATAGAACTGCAATCATTTAATGTATCTATATAAAAACCTACGTTTTTCACATGGTTAACATTTTCCCCCTTTACCTCATCCCTGGTTTCTCAGAAAGGTTATTTGAAAGGCAGGATTTTCTTTACTCCTACTCTCCCGCACCAACCCCCCCACAACCAGATAGAAAGATGGTGTGATGGCAAAGTTTCTCAGCTGGAAATCAACCAACTTGGCTTTGACCTTTGAGTTCACTCGTTTTATGTGAAATGAATGACTGGAAGGAAGTTATTTCTGAGATCAGCTTTGGGAAGGGGAGAGCCCAGGCTTGGCATCAGAGCTGTGGATCATCAGCTCACCACTGACCAATGAAGGGACTCTGTGATGATCAACTAGCTTCACTGAGTACCACCGTCCTGCTCTGTGTGAAGGCACTGGAAGTAACTCGCTTCAGCTGGCTGTTGTTGGGGCACATCCTTGTCTGGAAACTGAAGTTGAAGACGAGGGATTCTGTAAGCCTGTCGTCCTTGAAGGATTTGTTAAATGGCTCCAAACAGTAAGGATGTGACCCTTACTGCCCACCACCTGCGTACCAATGAGGGGAGCCCCAGCACAGAGAGAAGGAGAGGGTCAGGAGTCAGTTCTCCTGCCCTTTGGGAGACCCACCCAAGTGCTCATTGCCTCCTGCCAGGGTAGAAGCCAGCCTCCAGGACTCTGATCTTTCCTGTGTCCCAGCATTTGGGCTCAGGAGATTGGCACCTGACTCCACCCTTGTAGGGCAAGTTTGAGAAGGAGGAGAGAAGTCACAGGGCAAGACTGGACCAGATCCCATGTCCAGAGCTGGGCAGTGCTGTGTCTTTTTATTTTTATTTTTTAATGAAACAAAGATGAATATTTTTAATGATAAAAGATACAATTCACAAGGATGCTAGACATCGGAAACCATTAGACACCTAACAACAAGGAAACAAAACTGCAAAAATCAGAAGAAATAAAAGGGAAAAGAAAAAAACATAATCATAGTGAGACATATAATATTTTTCTGAGAATATTTTATCAAGTGCAGAAAAAATAAGAGGAGCATCTTGAATGATGTCATTATTTTAATATAATATATTTATATTTATATTAATTTATATTAACCTTATAACTTACACAAATATATTTAAATTTTTGTATTTCATATGCTGTTATTAGATTTCCATGGGACATTTAGAAAAATTAGCAAAAAGATAAACATTACTAAGTTTCAAAAAGTAGAATTTTTGTGTGATTCAATTATATATAACACATATATTATTTTTGAAATTATTTTCCATTATATATTATTATAAGATATTGACTATAGTTCCCTAGTAAACCTTTGTTGCTTGTTTCATATCTATATTTTTAAATTAGAAATCTAGCATTCTATTCACCCTAAGTCAAACAAGTGGAAGCAAAATGCCATACATTTTTTTATTTAGGCAAAAATTCATAAGTTTTCTAAAATATATATTACACATGTTACTCATGTATATGTATACAAAAGCTTGTCTACTATGCTCAATAAAGGCTTGAGAAAGAACATCTAAAAAAGAGATGGAGAAATTGGAAAACAGAAGCTAAATGAAAGGGGAGCACTGAATATGAAATAGAAAAAGTGAAACAAACTAGATAAAAGTAAAAGATCCTCATATAGTCAGTTGCTTTTAAATATGGCTGTTCATTAGAAGGGCTGTATCTTCTTAAGGCCAAGAGGGTGATGCTGAAGGGAGTTAGGACAGAGGGACCTGCCCCAGGACATGCCTGCCACAATGCAGTCAGGAAACCATGAAGTGTCTGAAGTCCCACAGGAGCAGAAGCCCCACACCCCCACAACAGCGCCACACACGAGAAAGAGCACGCTTTGGGGTGGCTGCCCAAACAGGACCCCAACACCACATGGCGAGAGCATCAGACCAGCAGAAGGCTTTGCTCTCTCACCTCCCTCCCTCTTCCTGCTGGTTGCCGTGGGGGAGAAGAGCAATGCTCAAGATGGACGTGTTGGGCAGGGACCTTGGGCCATTCCTTTGCGAAGGTCTCCCAGCTGACCAAGTGCAAGGGGAAAGCCAAGCAACTTTGAACTGCTTTTGCCATCAAAATACCCATTTAGATTTGGCCCAGACCTCTTAAAAGCTATAAATGAGATGGTCCTAATGCCCAGAAGTTATCAAAAAACCTAATCTGAGATACGATATGATGCTGTCTCTTATACACATCTAGATGTGTATAAGAGACAGACATGGACNATTTAGATTTGGCCCAGACCTCTTAAAAGCTATAAATGAGATGGTCCTAATGCCCAGAAGTTATCAAAAAACCTAATCTGAGATACGATATGATGTGATAGGGGTGGGGAAGATGGATGAATCCCAGTAGACTTTGGGAGGAATGAAGAAGGAAAATCGAATCATTCCTTTAATAACCCTACGCCATTTGACTCACCTGAGTCTTGTTAAAAAGCAGATTCTGACTCAAGAGGTCTGGGACCAGGGTTCTCCACTGCTAAGAACCTCCCAGGTGAGGCTGGTAATGCTGCCCACAGAACACGCTTTAAATAGCACCAGTCTAGACCAACCGTCTGCAAATTCCAGCCCGCTGCCTTTTTGTAAATAAAACTTTATTAGAACATAGCCTTGCTCACTCTCATGCATTGTAAATGGCTAGTCACACTTCAATACAGAACTAAACAGTCACAATGGAGATTATGGCCCACAGAGCTAAAAATATTTACCATCTCGCCCTTTAGAGAAAAGGTTGACAGACTCAGTTATATTATCACGTCACTCTGTGGAGCATCTGAAGTGGTAATGGCATGGAAGTGTTTTCAAATCCATAAAGAGCCCCACACATATTATACAGTTAAATTCTTCCATCCCAAACATGCTTTTAAAAGCATTTGACAAAAGAAAAGGTGATAAGGCCAGAGAAGGAATAGAACAACAACAAAGTGGTTAAATATAGATTATCTGCTCAAACACCCCCTTCACCTCTACTAGAGAAGGTTTTTCTTTTGCCATAAATGATAAAGTTCCTCTACAAAAACTGATTTCTTAGTGGCCCAACCAAGATGGTGACCCAACGGGGAAGTTCTCTGCCTGTTTTCTCATGAACACTCTCTTTCCCTAGTTTCCAGTCTAACTGGGCGATTGTGGGGAAAGGCTCCTTTGCTGCTGTGTGGAGATTTGGGTGGTGTTGGGCTGCACTCCGCAGGCCAGCAAGCGCTGTACTTGCCCAGCCTCAAGACCAACCAAAGGGCCCCGTGTCAGGGACCGGGACATCAATGGTTTAATAGATGGTGGGGGTGGGGGTGCGGAAACTTACAAACCTGAAGAAACGTCCTGGAGCAGCACCCCACCATGTCCCACAGATGCCAGACACGGTAGCACTATTCACTACCCCAGGGAGGAGGAGGCAACTATCTGTAGGACGAAATGATGTCAGAAAGGCTGATTACCAGGGAAACCAGCCAAGCATCCTGAGGGCAGGTGCTTTCCTTTCATAAACCACCAGATGGAGCCATTCTGGCCTAAGGGGCAGGGTGTTGTTCAGCCGCTCAGTCCTGTCCCACTCTTTGTGACCTCATGAATGCCTCAAGCATGCCAGGCTCCTCTGTCCTTCACCATCTCCCAGAGCTTGCTCAAATTCATGTCCATTGAGTCAGTAGTGCTATCTATCCATCTTCATCCTCTTCTCGTTCTGCCTTCCATCTTTCCCAGCATCAGGGTCTCTTCCAATGAGTTGGCNGCCAGGCTCCTCTGTCCTTCACCATCTCCCAGAGCTTGCTCAAATTCATGTCCATTGAGTCAGTAGTGCTATCTATCCATCTTCATCCTCTTCTCGTTCTGCCTTCCATCTTTCCCAGCATCAGGGTCTCTTCCAATGAGTTGGCACTTTGCATCAGGTGGCCAAAGTATTGGAGCCTCAGCTTCAGCATCAGTCCTTCCAGTGAATATTCATGGTTGATTTCCTTTAGGATTGACTGGTTTGATCTCCTTGTCGTCCAAGGGACTCTCCAGACTCTTCTCCAGCACAATTCAAAAGCATCCATTCTTGACACATAACTTTGTTAGTAGGTGTAGACGAAGCAGGAGCTGGTTGAGCAGGGGATGTACCAAGAGCAGGAAAACAGCCATCTTGAGTGGCCAGACCATACAGATGGGTCTTGTTTTTTCCACTGAACTCAGTGTAACATACATCAGGTATCCATGGCCATCAGCTCCCACACCCATGGTCACTCTGAGAACTTCTCATGTTCTACAGGAAACAAACTCTTTATTTCTTGATTTCAGGATGCAACTCTCTGCTCACAAACACCAGAACCATAACCTGGAAGTCCCCCAGTGTTCTGTCCACATGATTTCTCTGCCTTACAGTTTCCCTTCCTCCCCCTAAAGATCAGAGCAGAGACCCCAAAGAAGCTCCTGCCTTGGCTTCTTGAGTCCTCTTAAGTGATTCCAAAACAATATCTTCTGAAGGTCACACACTTTTCATATCATCACCCGCCACTAAACAGCTATAACACATCTCTGACCCAACACTGCCTTCAGGTCACCATCCTTTCAACAAGTATCTCTGGAGTGCTGCTGTATTCTGTGCGCTGTCCTAGGCACTAGGACTTCTGCTCTGAACAGGACCAAATGCCCAGCCCCGTCTTCACTGACCTGCCATCTCTAGCTCTACTTAATAGTTTCAGAGCCACCTGGGGCTTTCAACTACTGCCTCCATAAGATCTTGGGATGGGAATATCTTTTATTTACTCCAACATCAGTTGATCCCTAAACTCACATATGATTTGAGGAGAAATATGATTTTCAAACATATAACAAAATTAAAAGATACTTGCTCCTTGTAAGACATGCTATGACAAACCTAGGCAACATATTAAAAAGCAGAGACATCATTTGGCCGACAAAGGTCTGTATCAGTTCAGTTCAGTTCAGTTCAGCC
Organism: Neotragus pygmaeus; assembly: GCA_006410875.1. NCBI lineage: Eukaryota > Metazoa > Chordata > Mammalia > Artiodactyla > Bovidae > Neotragus > Neotragus pygmaeus. The sequence goes on from SJYV01047363.1 coordinate 13,900, forward strand.
GCTCACTCGTGTCTGACTCTCTGTGCCCTCATGGACTGCAGCATGCCAGGCCTCCCTGTCCATCACCAACTCCTGGAGTTTGCTCAAACTCATGTCCATTGAG
>SJYV01047365.1:0-25751 GCA_006410875.1 Neotragus pygmaeus
GGTCGCCCTGCACCAAGTTCTGGGCTGTGTGCCGCAGCCACCTGCGGTCGAGGTCCGTGCTGTGTGCCAGGGTTGCCCTGCATCGAGGTCCGGGATATGTACTGCGGTCGCCCATCACTGAGTTTCAGGCTCTGTGCAGCGGTCACCCTGCTCAATGTCCATGATATGTGCCACGGTCGCCCTGTGTCTCGGTCCGGCCTGTGTTCCGCTGTCACCCTGTGCCAAAATCCGGGCTGTGTTCGACAGTCAGCTAGAAACGAGTTTCTGGCTGTGTGCCGCGGTCACCCTTCACTGTGATTCGGTCAGTGTCCACGGTCGCCCTTTGCCAAGGTCCGGGCTGTGTGCCCTGTTCCCCCTGTGCGGAGGTTTGGCCTGTTTGCTGTGGTCGCCCTGTGTCGAGGTCCGAGCTGTGTTCTGTGGTCGGCTAGGGATGAGTTACATGCTCTGTCCCGCGGGCTCCCTTTACAGATTTCTGGGCTGTGTTCTGCGGTTGCCCTGCACCGAGTTCCGGGCAGTGTTCCGCGGTCGGCTGGCGACGAGTTCCGGGCTGTGTGCTGTAGTCACCCTTCACTGAGGTTCGGGCTGTGTACCATGGTCACCATGTGCCAAGGTCCGGCCTCTGTGCTGCGGTCACCCTGTGCTGAGATACGTGCTGTCTTGTGACGAATTCTGAGCTCTGTGCCATGGTCGCCCTGCACAGATTTCCAAGCTCTGTGCCGCGGTCAGCCTTCACTGAGGTTCGGGCTGTGTGCTGTGAGCAACCTGTGCCGAGGTCCGGGATGTGTGCTGTGGTCGCCCTGCGCCGAGGTCCTTGCTGTGTTTTGCAGTAAACTAGCGATGAGTTCCAGGCTCTGCTGCTGTCGCGCGGCACAGATTTCTGGGCTGCGTGCTGCGGTCATCCTTCACTGAGGTTCGGGCTGTGTGCTGCAGTCACCCTTCACTGATGTTCGGGCTGTGTGCCGCGGTCAACCTGCGCCGATGTCTGGGCTGTGTGCCACGCTCGCCCCGCACAGAGGTCTGGCCCGTGAGCCGCAGTCGCCCAGTGCGGAGATCCGGGCTGTGTTCCACGATTGGCTAGTGACGAGTTCCAAGCTGTGCCACAGTGGCCCTGCACAGATTTTTGGACTGTGTGCCATGGTCGCCCTTCACTGAGATTTTGGCTGTGTTCCACAGTCACCCTGAGCCAAGGTCCATGCTGTTGCTGTGGTCAGCCTGTGCTGATGTCCGGCCTGTGTGCCGCGGTCACCCTGTGCCGATGTCCAGGCTGTGTTCTGCCGTCTGCTGGAGCCGAGTTCCATCCTTTTTGCCATGCTTGCCCTGCGCCGAGGTCCAGGCGGTATTCTGCGGTCGGCTAGTGACAAGTTCCGAGCTCTGTACCCCGGTGGCCCTGCAAAGATTTNACCCTGTGCCGATGTCCAGGCTGTGTTCTGCCGTCTGCTGGAGCCGAGTTCCATCCTTTTTGCCATGCTTGCCCTGCGCCGAGGTCCAGGCGGTATTCTGCGGTCGGCTAGTGACAAGTTCCGAGCTCTGTACCCCGGTGGCCCTGCAAAGATTTCCGGGCTGTATGCCTCCATCTCCCTTCACTGAGGTTCGTGCAGTGTGCCGCTGTCGCCCTGTGCCAAGGTCTAGTCTGTGTGCCACGGTAGCCTTGCGCCGAGGTCCGGGCTGTGTGCCGCAGTTGCCCTGCGCTGGTGTCCAGTCTGTGTGCCACAGTTGCCATCATCCGAGGTGCCTGCTGTGTGCCAGGTTGGCCCTGCACCAAGATCAGTGCTCTGTGCCTCGGTTGTTCTTCACTGTGGTTTGGGCTGGGTGCCGCAGTTGCCCTGTGATGAGTCAAGGCTGTGTTCCGCCCTCAGCTTGTGACGAGTTCTGGGCTCTGTGCCTCATTCCCTCTGTGCCGAGATCTGGGCTGTGTGCGATGTTAACCCTGTTCTGAGGCCCTAGCTCTGTGCCGAGGTAGCCTTCTGCAGAGGTCTGGGCTGTGTGCTGCGGTCACCCTGTTCCAAGTTCCGGGCTGTGTAACGCGGTTGCCCTGTGGCGAGGCACGAACTGTGTTCCGCGGTCAGCTAGTGATGAGTTGCAGGCTGTGTGATGCGGTCACCCTTCACTGAGTTTCCGACTTTGTTCCTCGGTCACCCTTCACGGAGGTCCAGGCTCTGTGCCTTGCTCGCCCTGCGACAAGATCCGTCCTGTTTGCATTAGTCACCCTGCGCTGAAGTCCGGGCTGTGTTCTGCGGTTGACTGGCGACGATTTCTGAGCTGTGTGCCACAGTCTCCCTTCACTGAATTTCGTGCTGTGTGCTGCCATCACCCTGCGCCGAGGTCCAGGTTGTGTGCCACAGTCGCCCTGTGCCGTTGTATGGCCTGTGTGCCGCAGTTGTGCTGTGCCACGGTCCGGGCTGTGTTCATGGTTGGCTAGTGATGTGTTCCGAGCACTGTGCCACAGTCGCCCTGCACAGATTTCTGGGCTGTGTTCCACAGTCGCCCATCACTGAGTTTCGGGCTGTGTGCCGCAGTCGCCCTGCCCCGAGGTCCAGGCTGTGTGCCATGGTCACACTGCAACAAATCCTGGATGTGTGCCGCAGTGAACATCTGCCGACATCTGTGCTGTGTTCCAGGGGCGCCTTGCCTTAAGATCCAGGATGTGTGCGGCAGTTGCCCTTCACTGAGGTTCAAGATGTGTGCCGGGGTCGCCCTGCATCGAAATCCAGCCTGTGTGCCACAGTTACCCTGCGCCGAAGTCCTTGCTGTGTTCTGCGGTCAGATAGTGACGAGTTCCAGGCTGTGTCCCACGGTCGCCTTTGGTCGAGGTCCATGCTGTGTGCCAGGGTTGCCCTGCATCGAGGTCTGGAATGTGTGCTGCGGTCTCCCTTCACTGAGTTTTGTGCTGTGTGCCGCGGTCACCCTTCACTGAGGTTCAGGCTGTGTTCAGTGGTCGCCCTGCTCGATGTCCTTGATGTGTGCTGTGGTCTCCCTGTGCCTCGGTCTTGCCTGTGTCCCACTGTCGTCCTGTGCCAAAATTCGGGCTATGTTCTTCAGTCGGCGAGAAACGTGTTACTTGATGTGTGCCACGGTCGCCCTTCACTGTGTTTTGGACAGTGTGCCACGTTCGCCCTTTGCCAAGGTCTGGGCTGTGTGCCGTAGTCACCCTGTGACGAGGTCCGGCCTGTTTGCCATGGTCGCCCTGTGCCGAGGTCTGGGCTGTGTTCCGTGGTTGGCTATTGACGAGTTATGGGCTCTGTGCTACGGGCTCCCTGTACAGAATTCTGGGCTGTGTTCTGCGGTCGCCCTGTACCGAGGTCCAGGCTGTGTTCTGCTGTCACCTGGTGATGAGTTCTGGGATGTGTTCTGCGGTCACCCTTCACTGATGTTTGGGCTCTGTGCCGTGGTCACCCTGGGCCGAGGTCTGGGCTGTGTGCCGCACTCGCTCTGAGCAGAGGTTCTGCCAGTGTGCCGCGGTCGCCCGGTGTGGAGGTCCGGGCTGTGTTCCACGGTTGGCTAGCGATGAGTACTAAGCTCAGTATCACGGTGGCCCTGCACAGATTTTTGGGCTGTGTGCCGCGGTCACCCTTCACTGAGGTTCGGGCTGTGTGCCACAGTCGCCCTGAGCCGAGGTCCATGCTGTTGCCGTGGTCACCCTGGGCCGAGGTCCGGCCTGTGTGCCGCGGTCACCCTGTGCCGATGTCCACGTTGTGGTCCGCTGTCGGCTGGAGATGAGTTCCATCCTGTTTGCCATCCTCGCCCTGCACCGAGGTCTGGGCTGTGTTCTGTGATTGGCTAGCGACAATTTCTGAGCTCTGTACCCCAGTCGCCCTGCACAGATTTTGGGGCTGTGTGCCGCGGTCATCCTGTGCCAAAGTCCGTGCTGTGTGCCACGGTCACCCTGTGTCGATGTACGGGTTGTGTGCCATGGTCGCCCTGTGCCGAGGTCCAGGCTGTGTTCTGTAGTCGCCCTGCGCCGAAGTCCTGGCTGTGTTCTGTGGTCGGCTAGCTAAGAGTACCTGGCTCTGTGCTGCGGTCGCTCTGCGCAGAGGTCTGGGGTGTGTGTCGCGGTCACCATTGGTCAAGGTCTGTGCTGTGTGCCAGGATCGCCCTGCATCCAGGTCCAGGATGTGTGCCGTGGTCGCCCTTCACTGAAGTTCGGGATGTGTGCCGCGGTCACCCTGCTCAATGTTTGTGATGTGTGCCGCGGTCATCCTGCACCGAGTTCCAGCCTGTATCCTGCGGTCACCCTGTGTTGAATTCCGGGCTGTGTGCCACGGTCGCCATTCACCGAGGTCCAGTCTGTGTGCCGTGGTTGCCCTGTGAGAAGTTCTGGGCTCTGTTCCGCGGTAGACTAGCAATGAGTTCTGGGCTCTGTGCCATCGTTCACTGCACTGAATTCTGGGCTTTGTGCTGTGGTCGTCCTTCACTGAGGTTCGGGCTGTGTGCTGCGGTAGCCCTGTGCCGATGTCCGGGCTGTGTGCCGCGGTCACCCTGCACCAGAGCAGGGCTGTGTTCCACGGTAGGGTGGCGACGAGTTCTGGGCTGTGTGCCACAGTCGCCCTTCACTAAGTTTGGGGCTGTGTGCCGCGGTTGCCATGCGCCGACGTCCGGGATGTGATACAAGGTCGGCTAGCCACAAGTTCTGGGCTCTGTGCCGTGGGTGCTCTGCACCGAAGTCCGGGCTGTTTGATATGGTCGCCATTTGCCGAGGTCCATGCTGTGTGCCAGTGTCGCCCTGCACCGAAATCCGGGCTGTGTGCCGCGGTCGCCCTGTGCCGAGGTCCGGGCTTTGTGCCGCACTCGGCTTTTGACGTGTTCCAGGCTCTGTGCCACGGACCCTCAGTGCCTAGTTCTGGGCTGTGTTACATGGATGCCCCGTTCCGAGGTCTGGGCTGTGTGCCGCGGTAGCCTTCTGCAGAGGTCCGGGCTGTGAGCCGTGGTCGCCCTGAGCCGATGTCCGGCCTGTCTTCCTCAGTCGCCCTGTGCCGAGGTCCAACCTGTATGCCCCTGTCATTCTGTGCTGAGGTCCGGTCTGTGTGCCATGTTCGCCATTTGCCAAGGTCTGGGCTGTGTTCCGTGGTTGGCTAGTGACAAAATCTGGGCTGTGTTCCGTGGTCGCCCTTCACTGAGTTTCAGGCTGTGTGCCAAGATCACCCTTCGCCGAGGTCTGGGCTGTGTGCCGTATTCACGCTGCAATGAGGACCGGCCTGTTTGCCATGATTGCCCTGCGCCGAGGTCCCTGCTCTGTTCCTTGGTTGGCTAGTGACGAGTTCTGGGCTCTGTGCCACAGACACCCTGCACAGATTTCTGGGCTGTGTGCTGCATGGCCCTTCACTGAGGTTCGGGCTGTGTGCCACAGTAGACCTGCGCCAATGTCCGAGTTGTGTACCACGGTCACGCTGCGCCAATGTCCAAGCTGTGTGATGCGATCGCCATCTGCCGAGGTCCATGCTGTGTGCCAGTGTCGCCCTGCGCCGAGGTCTGTGCTGTGTGCCACTGTCACCGTGAGCCGAGGTTCGGGCTGTGTGCTGCGGTAGCGTTGCACGAAGTTCCGGGTTGTGTGCCGCGGTCGTGCTGTGCCAAGGTCCGGGCTGTGTGAAGCGGTCACCATCTGACGAGGTCCGTGCAGTGTACCAGTGTTGCCCTGCACCGAGGTCCTGGCTGTGTGCTGCAGTCACCCTGCGCTGAAGTCTGTGCATGTGCCAGTGTCGCCCTGCACTGAGGTATGGGCTATGTGCCGCAGTCGCCCTGCGGCGATGTCAGGCTGTGTGCCGCGGTCACCCTACACCGAGATCCACAGCACACAGCCCGGATCTCGCACTCCACCGAGATCCGGGCTGTGTGTTGCGGTCGCCCTGCGCCGAGGTCTGGACTGTGTGCTGCGGTTGCCCTGTGNGCAGTCGCCCTGCGGCGATGTCAGGCTGTGTGCCGCGGTCACCCTACACCGAGATCCACAGCACACAGCCCGGATCTCGCACTCCACCGAGATCCGGGCTGTGTGTTGCGGTCGCCCTGCGCCGAGGTCTGGACTGTGTGCTGCGGTTGCCCTGTGACGAGGTCCGGGCTGTGTTCCACGGTCACCCTGCACCGAGGTCCGGGTTGTGTTCCGTGGTCAGCTTGCGACGAATTCTGGGCTCTGTGCCAAGGTCGCTCTCCGCCGATGTCCGGGCTGTGTGCCGTGGTTGCCATCTCCCGAGGTCCAGGCTGTGTGCCGCGGTCATCCTGTGCAGAGGTCTGGGCTGTGTTCCATGGTCAGGTGGCGACGAGTTTTGTGCTGTGTGCCGCAGTTGCCCTTCACTAGTGTTCCGGCTGTGTGTCGTGGTCACCCTGTGCCGAAGTCCAGCCTGTGTGCCGCAGTCACTCTGTGCCGAGGTCGGGGATGTGTACCGTGTTTGTCTAGCGATGAGTTCTGAGCGCTGTGCCACGGTCACCCTGCACAGATTTCCGGGCTGTGTTCGACAGTTGCCCTTCACTGAGGTTCGAGCTGTGTGCCAAGGTCGCCCTTTGCCAAGGTCTGGGCTGTGTGCCATGGTAGCCTTGGGCTGAAGTCCTGGCTATGTGCCGCAGTGGCCCTGCACCGATATCTGGGCTGTGTGACACGGTCACCATCTCCTGAGTTCCATGCTGTGTGGCAGTTTCACCCTGCACCAAGATCTGTTCTGTGTGTCTCGGTTGCTCTTCTCTGAGGTTCGGGCTGTGTGCCGTAGTCGCCCTGTCCAGAGGTCCGGCCTGTGTGCCGACCTCAGCTTGTGACAAGTTCTGGGCTCTGTGCTGCTGTCCCTCTGTGACAAGATCCGTGCTATGTGCCACGGTCGTCATGTTCCGATGTATGGGCTGTGTGCTGTGGTAGCCTTCTGCAGAGGTCCGGGCTGTGTGCCGCGGTCACCCTGTGTCACAGTCTGGGCTGTGTACCACGGTCGCAATCTCCCGAAGTCCAGGCTGTGTGCCATGGTCGCCCTGTCCCAAAGTCCGGGCTGTATTCTGCGGTAGCCATCTCCCGATGTCCGGGCTTTGTTCCGCCATCGGCTGGTGATGATTTCCGGGCTGTGTGCCGCAGTTGCCCTTCACTGAGGTTCGGACTGTGTTCCGTGGTCACCCTACACCGATGTCCGGCCTGTGTTCCGCTGTCGCACTGAGCTGAAATCTGGCCTTTGTGCCACGGTCACCCTGCGCCGAGGTATGGGCTGTGTTCCGCGGTTGACTAGCGAGAAGTTCCGGGCTGTGTGTCGCGGTCGCCTTTCACTGAGTTTCAGGCTATGCGCCACAGTCTCCCTACACCGAGGTCTGGCCTGTTTGCCGTGGTCGCCCTCTGCCGAGGTCCGGGCTGTATTCCGCGAATGGCTAGTGACGAGTTCCTGGCTCTGTGCTGTGGTCGCCCTGCACAGATTTCTGGGATCTGTGCTGCGGTCGCCCTTCACTGAGGTTCGGGCTGTGTGGCACGGTCGCCCTTCACCGAGGTCCGGGCTGTGTGCTGTGGTCGCCATGCAATGAGGTGCGGCTTGTTTGCTGTGGTAGCCCTATGTCGAGGTCCAGGCTGTGTTCCACGATTGACTAGCGACGAGTTCCTGACTCTGTGTCACGGTTGCCCTGCACAGATTTCTGGGATCTGTGCTGCTGTCACCCTTACCTGAGGTTCGGGCTGTGTGCCGTGGTAGCCCCGTGCCGATGTCCGGGCTTGTGCCACGGTCACCTGGCACCGAGATCCGGGCTGTGCTCCACAGTTGGCTGGAGACTTGTTCCAGGTTGTGTGCCGCAGTCACCTTCACTGAAGTTCGGGCAGTGTGCTGCTGTCGCCCTGCACTGAGGTCCGGGCTGTGTGCCACGGTCGCCCTGTGCCGAGGTCCGGGCTGTGTTCTGCAGTTGGCTAGTGATGAGTTCCGAACTCTGTGCCACGATCTCCCTGCACAGATTCCGTGCTGTGTGCTGTGGTCGCCCTTCACTGAGGTCCAGGCTGTGTGCTGTGGTCACCCTGTGACGAGGTCCGGGCTGTGTGCCATGGTAGACTTGTGCCAAGGTCGAGACTGTGTGCCGCCGTCACCCTGCGCTGAGGTCCCAGCTGTGTTCCACGGTCAACTAGCGACGAGTTCCAGGCTCTATGCTGTGGTCGCTCTGCGCCGAGGTCCAGGTTGTGTGATAGGGTCGCCATCACCTGAGGTCCGTGCTGTGTGCCAGTGTCACCCTGTGCCATGGTCCGTGCTGTGTGCCACCTTCACCTGTCCCCGATCTCCGTGCTGTGTGCCAGTGTCACCCTGCACTGATGTCGGGGCTGTGTGCCGCAATCGCCTGGCACTGAGAGCCGGGCTGTATGCTGTGGTCACCCTGCAGTGAGGTCCAGGCTGTGTTCCGTGGTCGGCTAGTGATGAGATCTGGGCTCTGTGCTGCGGTCGCACTGCGACAAGGTCCGGGGTGTGTGACGCAGTCTCCATCTGCCTACGTTCGTGCTGTGTGCCAGGGTCGCCTTTAGTTGAGGTCCGGGCTGTGTGCTGCGGTCTCCCTTCACTGAGGTTCGGGCTGTGTGCCGTGGTAGCCCTTCGCCAAAGTCTGAACTTTGTTCCGTGGTCACCCTGCGCCGAGGTCCGGGCTGTGTTCCACAGTTGACTGGGGACGAGTTCTGGGCTGTGTTTCTCAGTCGCCCTTCCGTGAGGTTCGGGCTGGGTTCCACGGTTGGCTAGCAACGAGTTCCGAGCTCTGTGCCATAATCGCCATGCACAGATTTCTGAGCTGTGTGATGTGGTCACCCTTCAACGAGGTCCAGGCTGTGTGCCCCAGTCGCCCTGCACCGAGGTCCGGGCTGTGTTCAGCGGTCGGCTAGCGAAGAGTTCCAGGCTCTGTGATGCAGTCGCTCTGCGACAAGGTCCAGGCTGTGTGTTGCAATTGCCATCAGCCGAGGTCCGTGCTGTGTGCCAGTTTCACCATGCGCCTAGGTCCGGGCTGTGTTCCGCAGTTGCCCTGTGCCGAGGTCCGTGATGTGTACCAGTGTCGCCCTGCACCGAGGTATGGTCTGTGTGCCGTAGTTGTCCTGCTCCGAGGTCCATGCTGTGTGCCGCAGTCACCCTGCACCGAGATCTGGGCTGTGTGCTACGGTCGGCTTGCGCCAAGACCTGGGCTGTGGTCCGCGGTTGTCTAGCGATGAGTTCCGGGTTCTGTGCCATGGTCACCCTGCACAGATTTCCGGGCTGTGTGCCACCATCGCTGTCCACTGTGGTTCGGGCTGTGTGCTGCAGTCAACCTGCACCAAGGTCCGGGTTGTGTGCCACGGTCAGCTAGTGACGTGTTCTGGGCTCTGTGCCATGGTCACACTCTGATGAGGTCCTGGGTGTGTGCCGCAATTGCGATCTGCCTACGTCCATGCTGTTTGCCAGGGTCGCCTTTCATCGAGGTCTGGGATGTGTGCCTTGCTTGCCCTTTACTGAGGTTCGGGATGTGTGCCGCAGTCACCCTGCACCGATGTCCGGGATGTATGCCGTGATCACCCTGCGCCTAGGTCTGGCCTGTGTGCCGAGGTCGCAGTGCACCAAAATCCGGGCAGTGTTCCACGGTTGACTAGTGATGAGTTCCTGGATGTGTGCCATGGTCATTTTTCACTGAGGTTCGGGCTGTGTGCCGCGGTCACCCTTCACTGAATTTGGGGCTGTGTGCCGCTGTTTCTCTGCTCGATGTTGGGCTGTGTGCCCCGATCGCCCTGCACCAAGGTCCGGGCTGTGTGCTGTGATCATCCTGTCCCAAAGTCCGGGCTGTGTGCCGCGGTTGCCCTGCGCTGAGGTCTGGCCTGTGTGCCGAGGTCACAGTGCGCCAAAGTCCGGGCAGTGTTCCATGGTCGGCTAGTGACGAGATCTGGGCTGTGTGCCACAGTCGTCTTTCACTAAGGTTCGGGCCGTGTGCCGCAGTTGCCCTTCACTGAAGTTTGGGCTGCGTGCCGCTGCCGCCCTGCTCGATATCTGGGCTGTGTGCCACGGTCACACTGCACCAAGGTTCGGGCTCTGTGCCGCATTTATCCTGTCCCAAAGTCCGGGCTGTGTGCCGCGGTCGCCCTGCGTTGAGGTTCGGACTGTGTGCCGATGTCGCCCTGTGCCGAGGTCCAGGCTGTGTTCCATAGTGGCCCTGCGCCGATGTTCTGGCTGTGTTCTGCAGTCGGCTAGCTAAGAGTTCCAGGCTCTGTGCCGCAGTCACTCTGTGCAGTGGTCTGGGTTGTGTGCCGCGGTCATCATTGGTCAAGGTCCGTGCTGGTGCCAGGGTTGCCCTGCGTCGAGGTCGGGGATGTTGGCCGCGGTCACCCTTCACTGATTTTTCGGTCTGTGTGCCGCGGTCGCCCTGCACCGAGGTCCGGCCTGTGTCCCGCAGTCACCTTGGGCCGATTTCTGGGCTCTGTGCAGGTCGCCATTTGCTGAGGTCCAGGCTGTGTGCCGTGGTCACCCTGCAACGAGGTCCGGGCTGTGTTCCGTGGTTGGCTAGCAACGAGTTCCAGGCTCTGTGCTGTCGTGCCTGCACAGAATTCTGGGCTTTGTGCTGTGGTCGTCCTTCACTGACGTTCAGGCTGTGTGCCACGGTAGCCCTGCGCTGATGTCTGGGCTGTGTTCTGCGGTCGCCCTGTGCCGAGGTCAGGGCTGTGTTCCTCGGTCATCTGGCGATGATATCCGGGCTGTGTGCCACAGTTACCCTTCACTAAGGTTGGGGCTGTGTGTTGTGGTCACCATGTGCAGAGGTCTGGGCTGTGACCGCGGTCGACTAGCGATGGGTTCCGTGCTCTGTGCCGCAGGTGCTCTGTGACGAAGTCTGGGCTGTTTGACACGGTCGCCATTTGCCGAGGTCCGTGCTGTGTGCCAGTGTCATCCTGCGCCGAGGTCCGGGCTGTGTGCCGAGATTGCCCTTCGCCGAGGTTCAGCTCTGTGCCGCAGTCGCCCTGCGCCATGGTCTGAGCTGTGTTCCTTTCTCACCCTGTGCCGAGTTCTGGGCTGTGTGCCGCACTCGGCTTGCGACATGTTCTGGGCTCTGTCCCGCGGTCCCTCTGTGCCGAGTTCTGGGCTGTGTTACACGGTCGCCCTGTTCTGAGGTCCGGGCTGTATGCCGCAGTAGCCTTCTGCAGAGGTTCAGGCTGTGATCCGCAGTCACCCTGAGCCGATGTCCAGCCTGTCTTCTGCGGTCGCCCTGTGCCGAACTCCGGCCTGTGTGCTGCTGTCGCGCTGCACTGAGATCCGGCCTGTGTGCCACGTTCGCTGTGCCCTGAGGTCCGGGCTGTGTTCCGCGGTTGGCTAGCAACAAGTTCCGGGCTGTGTGCCACGGTCGCCCCTCACTGAGTTTCGGGCTGTGTGCCAAGATTGCCCTTCACCAAGGTCTGGGATGTGTGCCGTGTTCGCCCTGCAATGAGGACAAGCCTGTTTGCCATGTCACCCTGCGCCGAGCTCCGGGCTGTTTTCATCGGTCAGCTAGCGATGAGTTCCAGGCTCTGTGCTCTGGTCGCACTGCACAGATTTCTGGACTGTGTGCTGCGTGGCCCTTCACTTAGTTTGGGCTGTGTGCCATGGTAAACCTATGCCAATGTCTGGGTTATGTGCCGTGGTTGCCCTGGCCCGAGGTCTGGGCTGTTTGCCGTGGTGGCCCTGCACCGACTTCCAGGCTGTTTGCCACTGTCGCCCTGCTCTGAGGTCCGGGCTGTGTGCCACAGTTGCCCTGTGCTGAGGTCCGTGCTGTGTGTCAGTGTCGCCCAGCACCGAGGTACGGGCTGTGTGTCATAGTCGCCCTGCGCCGAGGTCGGCCTGTGCGCCGCATTTGCCCTACACTGAGATCTGAGCTGTGTGCTGCGGTTGCCCTGTGCCGAGGTCCGGACTGTGTGCCACGGTTACCCTGCGCCGAGGTCTGGGCTGTGTGCTACGGTCACCCTGCGCCGAGGTCCGGGTTGTGTTCCACAGTCGGCTTGCGATGAATTCCGGGCTCTGTGCTGCGATCACTCTCCGCCGAGGTCCGGTCTGTGTGCCGTGGTCGCCATCTCATGAGGTCCGTGCTGTGTGCCGTGGTCGTCATCTCCCGATGTCCAGGCTGTGTGCCGCGGTCGCCCTGTGCAGAGGTCCGGGCTGTGTTCCACGGTTGGGTAGCGACAAGTTCCATGCTGTGTGCCGCAGTCGCCCTTCACTGAGGTTCGGGCTATGTGCAGCAGTCACCCTGCGCCAAAGTCCAGCCTGTGTATTGCGGTCACCCTGTGCCGAGGTCCGGGGTGTGTACCTCAGTTGGCTAGCAACGAGTTCCAAGCACTGTGCCATGGTCACCCTGCACAGCTTTCCAGGCTGTGTTCCATGGTCACCCTTCCCTGAGGTTTTGGCTGTGTGCTGCGGTTGCCCTGTGCCAAGATCTGGGCTGTGTGCTACGGTAGCCTTGCTACGAAGTCCAGGCTATGTGCTTCATTCACCCTGCGCCGATATCCAGGCTGTGTGACACAGTCGCCATTTCGTGAATTCCATGCTGTGTGCCAGTGTTGCAGTGCACCAAGATCCATGCTGTGTGCCTCGGTTGCTCTTCTCTGAGGTTTGGGCTGTATGCCGCAGTAGCCCTGTGCCGATGTTTGGGCTGTGTGCTGCGGTCGCCCTGTTCCGAAGTCCGGGCTTTGTGCTGTGTTCCCCATTGCCAGATATCTGGGCTGTGTGCCGTGGTCACCCTGTTCCAAAGTCTGGGCTGTGTGCCGTGGTCACCATCTCCCGAGGTCTGGGCTGTGTTCCGCGGTCATTTGGTGACGAGTTCCGGGATGTGTGCTGCAGTTGACCTTGACTGAGGTTCGGGCTGTGTTCCGCGGTCACCTTTTGCTGAGGTCTGCCCTGTATGCCACGGTAACCCTGCGCCGAGGTACGGGTTGTGTTCCGTGGTTGGCTAGCGACAATTTCCTAGCTATGTGTCACAATCGCCCTTCACTGAATTTCGGGCTGTGTAACACGGTCGTCCTTCACTGAGGTCCGGGCTGTGTGCCGTGGTCGCCCTGCGACGAGGTCCGGCTTGGTGGCATGGTCGCCCTATGCCGAAGTCCGGGCTGTGTTCTGCGATTGGCTAGCAATGAGTTCCTGGCTCTATGTCACAGTCGCCCTGCACAGATTTCTGGGCTCTGTGCTGCGGTCGTCCTTCACTGAGTTTCGGGCTGTGTGCTGCGATCGCCCTGCGCCGATGTCCATGCTTGTGCCACCGTCGCCCAGTGCTGGGATCCAGGCTGTGTTCCACGGTCAGCTGGAAACTAGTTCCAGGCTGTGTGCCGCAGTCGCCATTCACTGATGTTCAGGCTGTGTTCTGCGGTTGCCCTGCGCAGAGGTCCGTGTTGTGTGCTGCGCTCGTCCTGTGCCGAGGTCCGGGCTGTGTTCCGCAGTTGGCTAGTGATGAGTTCCGAGCTCTGTTCCACGTTCTCCCTGCACAGATTTCTGTGCTGTGTGCCGTGGTTGCCCTGCGCCGAAGTCTGGGCTGTTTGCCGCAGTAGCCTTGTGCCATGGTCCAGGCTGTGTGCTGCAGTCGCCCTGTGCCGATGTCTGGGCTGTGTTCCGCGGTCTGTTAGCGATGAGTTCCGGACTTTATGCTGTGGTCACTCTGCGCCGAGGTCCAGGCTGTGTGATGCAGTCGCCATCAGCTGAGGTCCATGCTGTGTGCCAGTGTCACCGTGCACCGAGGTCAGGGTGTGTGCTGCCTTTGCCCGATGCTGAGGTCCGTGCTGTGTGCCAGTGTTGCCCTGCACCGACATCCGGGCTGTGTGCTGCGGTCACCCTTCAGCGAGGTCCGGGCTGTGTTCCGCTGTTGGCTAGTGATGAGTTCCGGGCTCTGTGCCGTCGTTGCAATGCGACAAGGTCTGGGGTGTCTGCCGCAGTCGCCATATGCCGAAGTCCGTGCTGTGTGACAGGGTCGCCTTTCGTCGAAGTCCGGGATGTGTGCCGTGGTTGTCCTTCACTGATGTTCGGGCTGTGTGCCACGGTCGCCCTGTGCCAATGTCCAGGATGTGTGCTGCAGTCGCACTGCGCCGAGGGCCAGCCTTTGTCCCGCGGTCACCCTGCGCCGAAGTCCAGACAGTGTTCCACGGTCAGCTAGTGACGAGTCCAGGCTGTGTGCCGCGGTCGGCCTTCACTGAGGTGTACGCTGTGTGCTGCGGTCACCCTGCGCCGAGGTCCGGGCTGTGTGCCGCACTCGGCTTACAACGTGTTATGGGCTCTCTGCCGCAGTCCTCTGTGCCAAGATCCAGGCTGTGTGACATGGTCACCCTGTTCCTAGTTCCGGGCTGTGTGCCACGGTATCCTTGTGCAGAGGTCCGAGCTGTTTGCCCCTGTTGCCCGGTGCCGAGGTCCGAGTTGTGAACTGAGGTCACCCTGAGCCGAGGTCCAGCCTGTCTTCTGCGGTCGCCCTGCGCCAAGCTCCAGCCTGTGTGCCGCGGTCGCCCTTCACTGAGTTTCAGGCTGTTTGCAAAGATCGCCCTTCGCTGAGGTCTGGGTTGTGTGCCATGTCCGCCCTGCGATGAGGTCCAGCCTGTGTTCAAGTTGGCCATGAGACGAGGTCTCGGCTGTGTTCCGTGGTTGGCTAGCAACAAGTTCCTGGCTGTGTTCCGTGGTTGCCCTTCACTGAGTTTCAGGCTGTTTGCAACGATCGCCCTGCGCCGAGGTCCGGGCTGTGTGCCATGTCCGCCCTGCNTAGTGAGATCTTGGAGGACAATGATGACCGGTTCAGCTTGGTGGGCTCGTCCAGGAATCCCCTGGTCCCACATCTAGGGGTTAATTTTGTTTTCCCGTAGTTTTTGGTCCCTCTCTATTGAAGGTGTTATGGATTCTTCTGTAGTAACAATGAACTGTAGGGCTCTAGGGGCTGAAAAACTTCCCATCACAAGGGTGGTCCCCAGTTTACTGAGTATATCTCTTCCCAATAATGGAGTAGGACACTCAGGGACCACCAGAAACTGGTGGGAAAATATTTGTCCATCCCAGCAACAAAGGAGTGCTTGGGTGAATCTTTTAGTAGTTGTTTTTCCTGTAGCAACCAAAATGGTACAGGTTTGAGAGAAGGCTCTGGAGTAGGAGATTAAGACGGAGTAGGTAGCCCCTGTGTCAACCAAGAAATTCTCGGACCTACCTGCCCACATCCAGTTGCACCCTTGGCTCCAGCCCCGTGATGGTTATCTGTGACAGGTGGGCTAGCTGGAGCGGGCTGCTTCAGTCCTCTTGAACCATCGTGAGGGTAGGCTTGGTGCTTGACCTTGAGGCTCTTGGGTCCTGAGGTNCGGTCGGCTAGTGACTAGTTCGGGGCTCAGTGCCACGGTCGCACTGCAACGAGGTCCTGGGTGTGTGCCACAGTCACCATCTTCTGACGTCCCAGCTGTTTGCCAGGGTCGCCTTTCATCGAGATCCGGGATGTGTGCCTTGCTCGCCCTTCACTGATGTTTGGGATGTGTGCCACGGTCGCCCTGCACCGAGGTCTGGCCTGTGTCCCGCGGTCAACCTGTGCTGAATTCCAGCCTGTATGCCATGGTCGCCATTCACCGAGGTCCAGGCTGTGTGCCTGGTCACCCTGCAATGAGGTCCGGCCTGTTTGCCGTGATCGCCCTGCACTGAGGTCTGGGCTGTGTTCCGCGGTTGGCTAGAGACGAGTTCTGGGCTCTGTGTCGTCGTGCCCTACACAGAATTCTGGGCTTTGTGCTGCGGTCATCCTTCACTGAGGTTCGGGCTGTGTGCCGCGGTAGCCCTGCGCTGATGTCCGGGCTGTGTGCCGCAGTCGCACTGTACCGAGATCCAGGCTGTATGCGGCGGTCAACCTGCAGCGAGGTCTGGGCTGTGTTCTGCGGTCGGCTAGTGATGACTTCTGGCCTCTGTGCCGTGGTTGCACTGCAACGAGGTCCTGGGTGTGTGCCGAAGTCGCCATCTGCCGACATCCATGCTGTTTGCCAGGGTCGCCTTTCATCAAGTTACAGGATGTGTGCCTTTCTCGCCCTTCACTGACGTTCGGAATGTGTGCTTTGGTCGCCCTGCACCGAGGTCCGGACTGTGTGACGATGTCGCAGTGCGCGGAAGTCAGGGCTATGTTCCACGATCAGCTAGTGACGATTTCCGGGCTGTGTGCCGCGGTCGTCCTTCACTGAGGTTCGGGCTGTGTTCCATGGTTGACCTGCGCCACAAACTGGGCTGTGTGCCGTTGTTGCCTTGCCCCGAGGTCAGGCATAAGTGTCGCGGTCATCCTGTGCTGAATCTGGGCTGTGTGCCATGGTCGCCCTGCGTCGAGGTCCGGGCTGTGTGCTGCGGTCACCTTGTGCCGGGGTCCGGGCTGTGTTCCGCCGTCAGCTAGAGACAATGTCCGTCCTGTTTGCCATGATCGCCCTGCCCCGAGGTCCTGGCTGTGTTCCACGGTCGGCTAGCGATGAGTTCCGAGCTCTGTACCCCTGACACCCTGCACAGATTTCCAGGCTGTGTGCCGTGGTCTCCCTTCAATGAGGTTCGGGCTGTGTGCTGTGATCGCCCTGTGCCAAGGTCGGGGCTGTGTTCCGCGGTCGGCTAGCAATGAGTTCCGTGCTCTGTACCCAGGTTGCCCTGCACAGATTTCCGGGCTGTGTGCTGCGGTCCCCCT
Organism: Neotragus pygmaeus; assembly: GCA_006410875.1. Taxonomy (NCBI): domain Eukaryota; kingdom Metazoa; phylum Chordata; class Mammalia; order Artiodactyla; family Bovidae; genus Neotragus; species Neotragus pygmaeus. The sequence continues at coordinate 16,546 of SJYV01047365.1, forward strand.
TGAATGAAGATTGGGCTGTGTGCCGCGGTCGCCCTGTGCCCAGGTCCGGCCTGTGTTCCGCCCTCGGCTTGTGAGCTGTTCTTGGCTCTTCACCACTGTTTCTCTTTGCCAAAGTCTGGGCTGTGTGCCGCGGTAGCCTTCTCAAGAAGTCTGGACTGTGTGCCACGGTCCCCTGCACTGAGGTCCAGGCTGTATGCTGTGGTCGCCCTGAGCCGATATCCGCCCTGTGTTCTGCAGTCANGCTGTGTGCCACGGTAGCCTTCTCAAGAAGTCTGGACTGTGTGCCACGGTCCCCTGCACTGAGGTCCAGGCTGTATGCTGTGGTCGCCCTGAGCCGATATCCGCCCTGTGTTCTGCAGTCACCCTGTGCCGTAGTCCGACCTGTGTGCCGCAGTTGCCCTGCACCAAGGACCAGCCTCTGTGCCACGGTCACGCTGCGCCGAGGTCCGGCCTAAGTGCCGTTGTCACCCTACACTGAGATCCGGCCTGAGTGCCACGGTCACCCTGCTCCGAATTCCGGCCTGTGTTCCGCCCTCGGCTTGTGACCTGTTCCCGGCTCTGTGCTGTGGTTCCTCTTTGCCAAGGTCCAGGCTGTGTGCCGTGGTAGCCTTCTCCAGAGGTCCAGGCTGTGTGCCACGGTCACCCTGAGCCGATATCAGGCCTGTGTTCTGCAGACACCCTGCACCGAGGTCCGGCCTGTTTTCCACAGTCACCCTTCTCCGAGTTCCTGACTGTGTTCCGTGGTCGGCTAGCAATGCGTTCCAGGCTGTGTGACGGGGTCACCCTTCACTGAGATTTGGGCTGTGTGCCCCAGTCGCCCTTCACCTGGTTCCGGGCTGTGTGCCTCAGTCACCCTTCACCTGGTTTTGGGCTCTGTGCCGTGGTCACCCTGCACAGATTTTGGGCTCTGTGCTGCGGTTCCTCTTTGCCAAGGTCCGGCCTGTGTGCTGCGGTCGGCTAGTGATGAGTTCCAGCTGTGTGCTGCGGTCACCCTTCACTGAGGTTCGGGCTGTGTACCACGGTCACCCTGCATCAAGTTCCGGGCTGTGTGCTACGGTCACCATCTCCCGAGGTCTGTGATGTGTGCCAGGGTCTCACTGTGCCAAGGGCCATGCTGTGTGCCTCGATCGCTCTTAACTGAGGTTCGGGCTCTGTGCCGTGGTCGCCATGATCTGAGATCCAGGCTTTTTGACCCGGTCGCCCTGAGCCGAAGTCCGGTCTGTGATCCATGCTGTCCCAGCGCCGAGGTCCGGCCTGTTTTCCATGGTCTCCCTGTGCCGTGGTCCTGGCTGTGTTTCACCATCGACTAGAGACGAGTTCCAGGCTCTGTGCTGCTGTCGACCTGCAGAGATTTCTGGGCTGTGTGCTGCAGTCGCCCTACACTGAGGTTCGGGCTGTGTGCCTCGGTAGCCCTGCGCCGATGTCCAAGTTGTGTGCCGTGGTTGACATGTGCCGTGGTCCTTACTGTGTTTCGCCGTTGACTAGCAACGAGTTCTGGGCTCTAACTCATTCCCTCTGTGCCGAGGTCCGGGCTGTGTGCTGCTGTCACCATGCACCGAGGTCCCAGCTGCGTTCCGCCCTCGGCTTGCAGCGAGTTCTGAACTATGTGCCGCGTTCCCTCTGTGTGGAGATCCGGGTTGTGTTCCACGGTCACCCTGCGCCGAGGTCCGGGCTGTGTGCCGCAGTCGTCCTGAGCCAAGGTCCGACCTGTGTGCCGCGGTCACACTGCGACGAGATCCTGAATGTGTGCCGCAGTGAACATCTGCCGAAATCTGTGCTGTGATCCATGGGCGCCTTGCCTTAAGGCCCGGGATGTGTGCTGTGGTTGCCCTTCCCTTCGGTTCAGGATGTATGCCGCAGTTGCCCTGCATTGAAGTACGGCCTGTGTGCCGCGGAGGCCCTGAGCCAAAGTCCGGGCAGGGTTTCGCGGTCGGCTAGTGACGAGTTCCATTCTGTGTGCCACGGTTGCCCTTCACTGAGGTTCGGGCTGTCTGCCACAGTCACCCTGCGCCAACTGCCAGGTTGTGTGCCGTGGTCTCCTTCAGTGAAGGTCCATGCTGTGTGACAGGGTTGCCCTGCATCGAGGTCAGGGATGTGTGCTGTGGTCTCCCGTCACTGAGGTTCAGGCTGTGTGCCGCAGTCACCCTTCACTCAGGTTCAGGCTGTTTTAAATGGTTGCCCTGCTCGATGTCCTTGATATGTGCCTTGGTCGCCCTGTGCCTCTGTCCGGCTTTTGTTCTGCGGTTGCACTGTGCCGATATCTGGGCTGTGTTCCACAGTCGGCTAGAAACGTGTTACTGAATGTGTGCCGCGGTCGCGCTTCACTGTGTTTCGGGCAGTGTGCGATGGTTGCCCTTCGCCAAGGTATGGGCTGTGTGCCTCAGTCTCTCTTCACTGTGGTTCAGGCTGTGTGCTGCGGTCGCACTGCGATGAGTCCAGGCTGTGTTCTGCCCTCAGCTTGTGGCGAGTTCTGGTCTCTGTGGCTCGTTCCCTCTGTGCCAAGGTCCAGGATGTGTGCCACGGTTGCCCTGTTCCGAGGTCCGGGCTGTGTGCCGAGGTAGCCTTCTGCAGAGGTCCGGGCTGTGTGCCGTGATCGCCCTGTTGCGAATACGGGCTGTGTGCCGCGTTCACCCTGTGCTGAGGCCCGGAATGTGTTCCGCGGTCGGCTAGCGACGAGTTGCAGGCTGTGTGATGCATTCGGCCTTCACTGAGTTTTGGGCTGTGTGCCTCGGTCGCCCTTCATGGAGGTCTACGCTGTGTACCTTGCTCGCCTTGCGACAAGTTCCGGCCTGTTTGCCGTCATCACCCTGTGCCAAGTTCCGGGCTGTGTTCTGTGGTGGGCTGGCGACGATTTCCGGGCTGTGTGCCACAGTCGCCCTTCACTGAAGTTCGGGCTGTGGGCCGTGGTCGCCCTGCGCTGAGGTCTGGGTTGTGTGCCGCGGTTGTCCTGCGCAAATGTCCGGGCGGTGTTCCTCGGGCGGCTGGCGATGATTTCCGGGCTGTGTGCCACAGTCGCCCTTCACTGAAGTTCGGGCTGTGTGCCGCGCAGAGGTCCGGCTTGTGTGCTGTGGTCGCCCAGTGCGGAAGTCCGGGCTGTGTTCCACGGTTGGCTAGCCACGAGGTCCAAGCTCTGTGCCAAGGTGGCCCTGCACAGATTTTTGAGGTGTGTGCTGCGGTCGCCCTTCACTGAGGTTTGGGTTGTGTGCCGCGGTCACCCTGAGCCAAGGTCCATGCTGTGTGCCGCGTTAACCCTCCGCTGAGTTCGAGCCTGTGTGCCGTGGTCGCCCTGTGCCGAGGTAGGGGCTGTGTTCTGCCGTCAGCTGTAGACGAGCTCCATCCTGTCATGGTCGCCCTGCGCAGAGGTCCGGGTTGTGTTATGCGGTCGGCTAGCGACGGGTTCCAGGATGTGTGACGCCATCACTCTTCACTGAGTTTTGGGCTGTGTGCTGCGGGAGCCTTCTGCAGAGGTCCGGGCTGTGTGCCGTGGTCACCCTGTGCCCAGTTCCGGGCTGTGTTCCACGGTCAGCTATCAAGGAGTTCCAAGCTCTGTACCCCGGTCGCCCTGCACAGATTGCCGTGCTGTGTGCCACGGTCTCCCATCCTTGAGGTTCGGGCTTTGTGCCGGTGTCAACCTGTGCCGAGGTCCGGTCTGTGTGCCACGGTAGCCTTGAACCGAGTTCTGTGCTGTGTTCCGCGATAGCCTTGAGCCGAGGTCCGGGCTGTGTGCTGCGGTCACACTTTACTCAGGATCGGGCTGTGTTACACTGTCGCACTGTGCCGAGTTTCGGGCTGTGTGCCATGTTAACCTTGCGCCGAGGTCCGGGCTGTGTGCCGCGGTAGCCTTGTGCTGAAAGTCCGGGCTGTGTGCCCCATTTGCCCTGCGCCAATGTCCAGTCTCTGTGCCACAGTCACCATCTCCCGAGGTCGGTGCTGTGTGCCAGTGTCGCCTTGTACTGAGGTCCGTGCTGTGTGCCTCGGTCGCTCTTCACTGTGGTTCAGGCTGTGTGCCGCGGTCGCCCTGCACCGAGGTCCAGGCTGGGTTCCACGGTTGGCTAGACACGAGTTCCAAGCTCTGTGGAAAGTGGGCCCCACATAGATTTTTGAGCTGTGTGCCGCGGTCACCCTTTACTGAGGTTCGGGCTGTGTGCCGCGGATGCCCTGAGCCGAGGTCCATGCTGTGTGCCACGTTCACCCTCCGTTGAGTTCTGGCCCGTGTTCCGCAGTCGCCCTGTGCCAAGGTCTGGGCTGTGTTCCGCCATCAGCTGGAGACGAGCTCCGTCCTGTTTGCCATGGTAGCCCTGCACAGAGGTCCGGGCTGTGTTATGCGGTCGGCTAGCGACGAGTTCCAGGATATGTGATGCCGTCGCCCTTCACTGAGTTTCGGGCTGTGTGCCGCGGGAGCCTTCTGCACAGGTCCGGGCTGTGTGCCGGGGTCGCCCTGTGCCGAGTTCCGGGCTGTGTTCCTTGGTCGGCTATCGATGAATTCCAAGCTCTGTACCCCGGTCACCCTGCACAGATTTCCATGCTGTGTGCCGCGGTCTCACATCCTTGAGGTTTGGGCTTTGTGCCGCAGTCGACCTGTGCCGAGGTCAGGTCTTTATGCCATGGTAGCCTTGAACCGAGTTCCACGCTGTGTGCCACCGTAGCCTTGTGCCAAGGTCCGGGCTGTGTGCTGTGGTCACCCTTCACTCAGGATCGGGCTGTGTTACACTGTCGCACTGCGCCAAGTTTCGGGCTGTGTGCCATTTTAGCCTTTTGCTGAGGTCCGGGCTGTGGGCCGTGGTAGCCTTGTGCCGAGGTCCGCGCTGTTTGCCCCATTTGCCCTGCGCCGATGTCCAGTCTCTTTGCCACAGTGGCCATCTCCCGAGGTCAGTGCTTTGTGCCAGGGTCACCTTGTGCCAAGGTCCATGTTGTGTGCCTCGGGTCGCTCTTCACTCTGATTCAGGCTGTGTTCCGCCGTCGCCCTGCGCCGAGGTCCAGCCTGTGTTCCGCCCTCGGCTTGTGACCTGTTCCTGGCTCTGGGCCGCTGTTCCTCTTTGCCAAGGTCGGGGCTGTGTGCCGTGGTAGCCTTCCCCAGAGGTCCAGGATGTGTTCCATGGTCCCCCTGCGCAGAGGTCTGGGCTGTGAACCATGGTCGCCCAGAGCCACAGTCTGTCCTGTGTTCCACAGACACACTGCGCCAAGGTCCTGCCTGTGTGCCGCGGTCGCCCTGCTCCAAGGTCCGGCCTGTGTGTCATGGTCACCTTACGCCGAGGTCCGGCCTATGTGTCATTGTCGTCCTGGACTGAAGTCTGGCCTGAGTGTCACAGTCACCCTGCTCCAAGGCCTGGACTGTGTTCCGTGGTTGGCTAGCAATGAGTTCCAGGCTGTGTGATGTGGTCGCCCTTCACTGAGTTTTGGGCTTTGTGCCGCGTTCCCTCTGCGCCGAAGTATGGGCTCTGTTCCGCGGTCAGCTAGTGACGAGTTCCATGCTGTGTGCCATGGTCACCTCTCACTGAGTTTTGGGCTGTGTGCTGCATTCGACCTTTGCCAAGGTCTGGGCTCTGTACCGTGGTCTCCCTGTGACAAGGTCCGGCCTGTTTTATGTGGTCGCCCTGCGCCGAGTTTCTGGCTGTGTTTTGCAGTCAACTAGCGACGAGTTCCAGGCTCTGTGCCACTGGCGCCCTCCACAGATTTCTGGGCTGTGTGCTGCGGTCACCCATCACTGAGGTCGAAGCTGTTTTCCGCGGCTGGCTAGCGATGATTTCTGAGCGGTGTGCCACAGTTGCCCTTCAGTGAATTTCGGGCTGTGTGCCACTGTGACCCTGCGCCGAGGTCCGGGTTGTGTGCCGCAGTCACCCTGCGCCATGGTATGGCCTGTGTGCCGTAGTCGCCCTGTGCCGTGGTATGGCCTGTGTGCCACAGTCGCCCAGTGCCATGGTCCGGGCTGTATTCTGGGTTGGCTAGCGATGTGTTCCGAGCACTGTGCCACGTTCGCCCTGCACAGAGTTCTGGGCTGTTTGCCACAGTCGCCCTTCACTGAGGTTTGGGTTGTGAGCCATGGTCGTCCTGTGCCGAGGTCCGGATTGTGTGCCAAGGTGCCTTGAGTCGAGGTCCGACCTGTGTTCTCTGGTCACACTGAGACGAGATCCTGGATGTGTGCCGCATTGAACATTGGCCGACATCCGTGCTGTGTTCCAGGGGCGCCTTGCTTTAAGGTCCGGGATGTGTGTCGCAGTTACCCTTCACTGAGGTTCGGGATGTGTGCCGTGGTCACCCTGCATGGAAGTCCGGCCTGTGTGCCGCGGTCGCCCTGCGCCGAAGTCCGAGCTGTGTTTGGTGGTCGGCTACTAACGAGTTCCATGCTGTATGCCGCACTCGCCCTTCACTGATGTCCGGCCTGTGTGCCGCGGTCACCCTGTGCCAAGGTCTGGGATGTGTTCCGCCATCGGCTCGAGACTAGTTCCGTCCTTTTTGCCATGGTCGCCCTACGCCGAAGTCCGGACTGTGTTCCACGTTCGCTAGCGATGAGTTCCGAGCTCTGTACCCGAGTCGCCCTGCACAGATTTCCAGGCTGTGTGCGGCGGTCTCCCTTCACTGAAGTTCGGGCTGTGTGTGGCACAGAAGTCCGACCTCTGTGCCATGGTCACCCAGTGCGGAGGTCCGGGCTGTGTTCCATGGATGACTAGCCAGAAGTTCCAAGTTCTGTGCCAAGGTGGCCCTGCACAGATTTTTGAGCAGTGTGCCGCAGTCGCCCTTCACTGAGGTTCGGGCTGTGTGCCACGGTCGCCCTGAGCCGAGGTCCATGCTGTGTGCCACGTTCACCCTCCGCCGAGTTCCGGCCTGTGTGCCGCGGTCGCCCTGTGCCGAGCTCTGGGCTGTGTTCTGCCATCAGCTGGAGACAAGCTCCATCCTGTTTGTCATGGTCACCCTGCACAGAAGTCCATGCTGTGTTATGCGGTCAGCTAGCGACGGGTTCCAGGATGTGTGACCCCATCGCCCTTCACTGAGTTTTGGGCTGTGTGCCGCGGGAGCCTTCAGCAGATGTCTGGGCTGTTTGCCGTGTTTGCCCTGTGCCGAGTTCTGGGCTGTGTTACACAGTCGTCTATCGACTAATTCCAAGCTCTGTACCCCGGTCGCCCTGCACAGATTTCGTGCTGTGTGCCACAGTCTCCCATCCTTGAGGTTCGGGCGTTGTGCCGGGGTCGACATATGCCGATGTCCGGTCTGTGTTCCATGGTAGCCTTGAACCGAGTTCTGTGCTGTGTGCCGCGGTAGCCTTGTGCTGAGTTCTGGGCTGTGTGCTGTGGTCACCCTTCACTCAAGATTGGGCTGTGTTACACTGTCGCTCTGTGCCGAGTTTCGGGCTGTGTGCCATGTTAGTCTTGCACCGAGGTCCGGGTTGTGTGCCGCAGTTGCCCTGCGCCGATGTCCAGTCTGTGTGCCACGGTGGCCATCTCCTGAGGTCGGTGTTGTGTGTCAGGGTTGCCTTGTGCCGAAGTCCGTGCTGTGTTCCTCATTCGCTCTTCACTGTGGTTCAGGCTGTGTGCCACGGTCATTCTGTGTCAAGGTCCAGGCTGTGTTCCACCCTCGGCTTGCGACCTGTTCCCGGCTCTGCGCCACTGTTCCTCTTTGCCAAGGTCCGGGCTGTGTGTCATGGTAGCCTTCTCCAGAGGTCCGGGATGTGTTCCACGGTCCCCCTGCACAGAGGTCTGGGCTGTGAGCTGCATTCGCCCTGAGCCGATGTCCGGCCTGTGTTCCGCAGACATCCTGCGCCGACGTCCTGCCTGTGTGCCGCTGTCGCCCTGCTCCAAAGTCCGGCCTGTGTGCCATGGTCACCCTGCGCCGAGGTCCGGCCTATGTGTCATTGTCGGCCTGCGCTGAGATCCGTCCTGAGTGTCACAGTCATCCTGCTCCGAGGTCCGGACTGTGTTCCGCGGTCAGCTAACAATGAGTTCCAGGCTGTGTGACATGGTCGCCCTTCACTGAGTTTTGGGCTGTGTGCCACAGTCTCCGTGCGCCAAATTCCGGGCTGTGTTCCGCGGTCGGCTAATGACGAGTTCCATGCTGTGTGCCGTGGTCGCCCTTCACTGAGTTTCGGGCTGTGTGCCGCGTTTGTCCTTTGCCGAGGTCTGGGCTGTGTGCCGTGGTCACCCTGTGATGAGGTCTGGCCTGTTTTACATGGTCGCCATGTGCCGAGCTCCTGGCCGTGTTTCGCAGTCGACTAGCGACGAGTTCCAGGCTCTGGGCCTCTTTCACCCTGAACAGATTTCTAGGCTGTGTGCTGTGGTCGCCCTTCACTGAGATCCGGGCTGTTTTCCGCGTTTGGCTAGCGACGATTTCTGAGCGGTGTGCCACAGTTGCCCTTCAGTGAATTTCGTCCTGTGTGCTTCCGTCACCCTGCACCGAGGTCTGTATTGTGTGCCTCAGTATCCCTTCAGTTAATTTCATCATGTTTTCCGCCATCACCCTGCGCTGTTGTGTGGCCTGTGTGCCGCGGTCGCCCTGTGCAGTGGTATGGCCTGTGTGCCACGGTCGCCCTGTGCCACAGTCCAGGCTGTGTTTGGGGTTGGCTAGGGATGTGTTCCGAGCACTGTGCCACATTCAGCCTGCACAGATTTCTGGGCTGTGTGCCGCAGTCGCCCTTCACTGAGGTTCAGGCTGTGAGCCACGGTCGTCCTACACCAATGTCCAGGTTCTGTGCCACGGTGCCCTGAGCTGAGGTCCAACCTGTGTGCTGCGACAAGATCCTGGATGTATGCTGCATTGAACATCTACCGACATCCGTGCTGTGTTCCAGGGTCACATTACTTTAAGGTCCGGGATGTGTGTTGTGGTTGCCCTTCACTGAGGTTCGGGTTGTGTGCCACGGTAGCCCTGCATCGAAGTCCAGCCTGTTGCCGCTGTCGCCCTGCGCTGAAGTCCAGGCTGTGTTTGGCGGTTGGCTACTGACGAGTTCCATGCTGTGTCCCGCAGTCACCCTCCACTGATGTCCGGCCTGTGTGCCGCAGTCGCCCTGTGCCGAGGTCTGGGATGTGTTCCACCATCGGCTGGAGACGAGTTCCGTCCTGTTTGCCACGGTCGCCCTATGCCGAAGTCCAGGCTGTGTTCCGTGTTTGTCTAGCGATGAGTTCCGAGCTCTGTACCTGAGTCACCCTGCACAGATTTCCGGGCTGTGTGCCACGGTCTCCCTTCACTGAGGTTCCGGCAGTGTGCCGCGGTTGCCC
>SJYV01047369.1:0-14809 GCA_006410875.1 Neotragus pygmaeus
TACCGTGGCTCACAGATCGGACCTCAGCACAGGGAGAAAGTGGCACACAGCCCAAACCTCAGAGAAAGGAGACAGAAGCACACGGCCCGGAAATCTGTGCAGGGTGACTAGGGTACAGAGCTTGGAACTTGTCGCTAGCTGACCGTGGAACACAGCCCAAACCTCGGCGCAGGGCGACCATGGCAAACAGGATGGAACTCGTCTCCAGCCGACGGCAGAACACAGCCTGGACCTTGGCACAGGGCAACCATGGCACGCAGGCTGGACCTCGGTGCAGTGTAACCACGGCACACAGCATGGACCTCGGCACAGGGTGACTGCAGCTCACAGTCCGAACCTTGGTGAAGGGCGACCAGGGCAAACTGCCCAAAATTCTGTGCAAAGCGACCATGGCACAGAGCTTGGACCTCGTCACTAGCCAATGGCAGAACACAGCCTGGACCTCCGCACTGGGAGACCGCAGCACATAAGCCGGACCTCGGTGCAGTGCAACTGTGACACACTGCCGGATCCTCAGTGAAGGGGGACTGCAGCACACAGCCCGGAAATCTGTGCAGGGCAACTAGGGTACAGAGCTCGGAACTCATTGCTAGCCAACTGCGGAACACAGCGCAGACCTTGGCACACGGTGATCGCGGCACACAGCCCGAACCTCATTGAAGGGAGACCGCAGCACAGAGCCCGGAAATCTGTGCAGGCGACCGGGGTACAGAGCTCGGAACTCTTCACTATCCGACCGCAGAACACAGCCCGGACATCGGCGCAGAGCGACCATGGCAAATAGGATGGACCTCGTCCCCAGCCAATGGTGGAACACAGCCCGGACCTTGGCACAAGGCAACCACAGCACACAGCCCGGACCTTGACGCAGGGCAACTGCGGCACACAGCCCGGACTTCGGCGCAGGATGACCAAGACACTTATGCTGGACCTTGGGGCAGGGCGACCACGGCACACAGGTCAGTTTACGGTGGATGTCAACCATGGAACACAGCCCGAACCTCAGTGAAAGCCGACCACGGCACATAGCCCAGAAATCGTCACTAGCCAACCGCGGAACAGTGCCCGGACTTCGACGCACTGCAACCTCGGCACACAGGCCAGACTTCGGCACAGGGCGACCAAGCACACATCCCGGACATCCGTGCAGGGCAACCGCGGCACACATCCTGAACCTCAGTCAAGGGCGAGCAAGGCACACATCCCGTAACTCGATGAAAGGCGACCCTGGCAAACAGCATGGACGTAGGCAGATGGCGACTGCGGCACACACCCAGGACCTCGTCGCAGTGCGACCGCGGCACAGAGCTCGGAACTCGTCACTAGCCGACTGTGGAACACAGCCCGGACGTCGCTGCAGGTTGACCGGCGCATACAGCCCAGATCTCGGTGCAGGGCGAATGCAGCACACAGCCCGGATATCGGCGCAGGGCTACCGCAGCACACAGCCTGAACCTCAGTGAAGGATGACCGCAGCACAAAGCCCAGAATTGTGTGCAGTGCACTCTGGCACAGAGCCTGGAACTCGTTGCTAGCCAACCGTGGAACACAGCCCGAAACTCGGTGCAGGGTGATCATGGCAAACAGGTCGGACCTCATCACAGGGCGCCAGGGTACACGGCCTGGACCTCAGCGAATGGCGACCGTGGCACACAGCCTGGAATTTGGCACAGGGTGACCGCGGGACACAGGCCGGACCTCGGTGCAGAGCGACCATGGCACACATCACGGACTTCGAGCAGGGTGAACGCGGCACACAGCCTGAAACTCAGTGAAGGGGGATCACGGAACACAGCATGGACATCAACCAATAGCGACCAGAGCACACACCCCGGAACTCTGCACAGAGCGACTGCAGCAAAAAGCCCGGAACTCTTAGCTAGCTGACTGCAGAATACAGCCAGCACTTCGGCACAGGGCAACAACAGGACACAGTATGGACCTCGGTGCAGGGCGACCGCAGCACACAGCACGGACCTCGACGCAGGGCTACCGCGGCACACAGCCCGGACCTTGGGGCAGGGCGACCCCGGCACACAGCCCGTTTCGCAATGCAGGCCGACCGCAGAATACAGCCTGAACCTCAGTGAAGGCCGACCGCGGCACACAGCCCGGAACTCCTCACTAGCCGACTGCGGATCACTGCCCGGACTTTGGCGCACTGCGACCTCGACACACAGCCTGGAACTCTGCACAGGGCAACCACGGCACACAGCCTGGGCTTTGGCAAAGGGTGACCACGGCACACAGCCCGAAACTCAGTGAAGGGCGACCACGTCACACAGCCTGGAACTCTTTTCTAGCCTACCTCGGAACACAGTCCGGACCTCAGAGCAGGGTGACCATGGCACTCAGGCCAGACCTCAGCGCAGGGCGACAGCGACACATATGCCAGACCTCGGTACAGGGCGACCACGGCACACAGGTCGGACCTTGGCGCAGGGTGTCTGCGAAACACAGGCTGGACATTGGCTCAGGGCGACCGCGGCTCACCGCCTGAACTTCAGCACAGGGGGACCATGGAACACATCCCGAACCTTGGGAGAAGTCTACCGCGGCACACAGCCCGGACCTTGGCAAAGAGGAACCGTGGAACAGACACGGGAACAGGTCGCAAGCCGAGGGTGGAAAACAGGTCGGAACTCGCCACAGGGCGACTGCGACACACAACCCGGGCCTGGGGAGATGGTGACCGCGGCACACAGCCTGGAACTCAGAACAGGGCGTTTGTGGCACACAGCCCGGAACTCTGCAGAAGGCTACCTCGGCACATAATCAGGACCTCGGCACAAGTCTACCGCGGCACACAGCCCTGAACTCGTTTCAAGGCTACCTAAGCACACAGGCCGGAACTCGTCACAGGGCGACTGCAGCACACAGCTTGGACCTTAGCGCAGGGGACCGTGGCAAACAGCTGGGACCTCAGCGCAGGGTGACCGTAGCACACTGCCCTAAACACAGTGAAGGGTGACCACGGCACACAGCAAGTAATTCGTCGCTAGCCGACCGAGGAACACAGCCCGGATATCGGCACAGGGCGATAGCAGAACAAAGGGAGAACCAAGGCACATGGCGATCATGGCACACATCTAGGACATCGAGCAGGGTGACCGCTTCACACAGCCTGAACCTCAGTGAAGGGTGACTGCAGCACACAGCCCGAACTTCAGTGAAGGGCAACCGCAGCACACATCCCAGACCTCGACGCAGGGCGACCCTGACACACAGCACAGACCTTGACAGAAGGCGACTGCGGCATAGAGCCTGAAACATGGTTTAGGGCGACTGCAGCACACATCCCGAACCTCAGTGAAGGGCAACCGTGGTACACATCATGGAACTCGTCACTAGTCAACCGCGGAGCAGAGCCCGGATTTCGGCACAGAGAGACCGCAGAACACAGCCCGAAACTCAGTGAAGGGCGACCACGTCACACAGCCTGAAACTCGTTGCTAGCCGACCGCGGAACACAGTCCAGACCTCAAGCAGGGCGACCGTGGCTCACATCCCGGACCTCAGCACAGGCAGACCGTGGAACACAGCCTTCTGGAGAAAGCTACCATGGCACACAGTGCAGACCTTGGCAAAAAGAAATGATAGCACAGAGCTGGGAACAGGTTGCAAGCCGAGGGAGGAACACAGGCCGGACCTGGGCCCAGGGCGACCGTGGCACACAGCCCGGACCTGGGGAGATGGCGACCGGGCACACAGCCCGGACCTCAAAACAGTGGAACCACAGCACACAGCTCAGACCTCTACAGAAGGCTATCCCGGCACACAGCTTGGACCTCGCAACAGGGTGCCTGGTACACAGCCTGGACCTCGGCACAGAGAGAACGCGGCACAGAGCCCGGAAATCATTGCAAGCCAAGTGTGGAACACAGCCTGGACCTCAGCGCAGGGCGACCATGGCACACAGGCTGAACAACAGTGAAGAGCAACCGAGGCACACAGCACAGACCTCGGCGCAGGGCGACCCTTGAACACAGCACCGACTTCAGGACATGGCGATCAGGGCACACAGACAGGACATCGGCGCGGGGCAACCACGGCACACAGCCTGACATCCACACAAGGTTATCGCGGCACACATCCTGGAACTCAGTTCAAGGCTAGCGTGGCACACAGACCGGACCTGGGTACAGGGAAACTGCTGCACACAGCACAAACCCTAGTGAACGGCGACCGCAGCACACAGCCCAAAAATCTGTGCATGGCCACCGTGGCATAGAGCTTGGAACTCGTTGCTAGCCAACCACGGAACAGAGCCCGGACATTCGCACGGGTGATCGCGGCACACAGGCCGGACCTCTTTGCGGGGCGAGCACGGAACACAGCCCGGAAATCTGTGCAGGGTGACCAGGTTACACAGCTTGGAACTTGTCGCTAGCCGACTGCAGAACACAGCCCGGACCTCAGCGCAGGGCGATCATGGCAAACCAGATGGAAGTCGTTTCCAGCCGAAGGTGGAACACAGCGCGGACCTCACCACAGGGTGACCGCGGCACACAGGCCGGATGTCTGCGTGGGGCGAGCACAGCACACAGCCCAGAAATCTGTGCAGGACGACCCGGGTACAGAGCTCGGAACTTGTCCCTAACCGACCGCTCAACACAGGCCGGATCTCGGCACAGAGTGACCGTGGCACACAGGCCAGACCTGGGCGCAGGGTGACCGCGGCACACAGATGGACCTCGGCTCAGGGCGAGCACAGCCCACAGCCCAAAATTCAGTGAAAGGCGTCCACGGCACACAGCCCAAAAATCTGTGCAGGGCCATCGTGGCACAGAGCTTGGAACTCGTCGCTCGCCGCCCGCGGAACACACCCCAGAACACTGCACTGGGCGACCGTGGCACACAGGCCGGACCTCTGCGCGGGGCAAGTGCGGCACACAGCCCAGACCTCGGAGCAGGGCGGCCATGGCACATAGGCCGAACTTCAGTGAAGGGCGACTGTGGCATACAGCCCGCAACTCGTCGCCAGCCGAAAGAGGAACACAGCCTGAACCTTAGCGCAGGGCTACCGTGGCACACAGCCTTAACCAAAGTGAAGGGCGACCGCAGCACACAGCCCAGAAATCTGTGCATGGTGACAGTGGCACAGAGCCTGGACTCATCGCTAATCGACTCTGAAACACAGCCAGGACCTCGGCGCAGGGGGACCACGGAAAACAGGCCGGACCTCATCGTAGGGTGACCACGGCACACAGCCCCGACGTCGGTAAAGTGCAACTGAGGCAAACAGCCCAAAACTAAGTGAAGAGCGACAGAGGCACACAGCATAGCCCTCGCCACAGGGCAACCTTGGCACACATCTGGACATCAGGAGATGGCGACTGCAGCACACAGCCCGGACACCAGTGCAAGTTGACTGTGAAACACAGCCCGGACCTAGGAGCAAGGCTACTGCATCACACAGCCCGGACCTTGGAGCAGGTTGCCCACGGCACACAGCCCGAACCTCAGTGAAGGTTGACCGGGGCACACAGCCCAGAAATCTGTGCAGGGCGACCGTGGCACAGATCTCAGAACTCGTCGCCAGTCAACCGTGGAAAACAGCACGGATCTCGGCACAGGGCGACCACAGCACACAGGCCTGACCTCGGCGCAGGGCGATCGCGGAACACAGCCCGAACCTCAGTGAAGTGCGACAGCTGAACACAGCCTGGAACTCACCAGCCGACCGCGAAACACAGCCCACACCTTGGCACAGGGCGTCTGCAGAACACAGCCCAGAAATCTGTACAGGGAGCCCATGGCACAGAGCCTGTAACTCATCACTAGCCGTCCACGGAACACAGCCTGGACCTCGGCACAGGGCGACCACGGCAAACAGGACGGACCTCGTCGCAGGGCGACCACAACACACAGCCCAGACCTTGGCAAAGGGCGGCCGTGGCACACTGCCCAAAACACAGTGAAGGGCGACCACAGCACACATCCAGTAACTCGTTTCTAGCCCACTGCAGAACACAGCCCGGATTTGGGCACAGGCCGACCGTGGCACACATCAAGGACATCGAGCAAGGCAACCGCTGAAAACAGCCTGAACCTCAGTGAAGGGTGACCACGGCACACAGCACGAAACTCAGTGAAGGGAGACGGAGCACACTTCCCATACCTCGATGCAGGGCAACCCTGGCACACAGCACAGACCTCGACCAAAGGCAACCATGGCACACAGCCCGGAAATTGGCACAGGGTGACCGTGGCACACAGCCCGAACTTCAGTGAAGGGTGACCACGACACATAGCATGGAACTCGTCACTAGCCAACCGCAAAACAGAGCCCGGACTTTGGCGCAGGGTGACCACGGCACACAGGCCGGACTTCGATGCAGGGTGAACGCAGCACACATCCAGAACCTCAGTGAAGGGCAACCGCAGCACACATCCAGGACCTTAAAGCAAGGGGCCCCTGGAACACAGCACGGATGTCGGCAGATATTCATTGTGGCACACATCCAAGATCTCATCGCAGTGTGATGGCGGCAGACAGGTCAGACCTCGGCTCAGGGCACCGCAGCACATAGCCCGGATCTCAGCGCAGGGTGACCGCAGTACACAGACCAAACCTCAGTGAAGGGTCACTGCGGCAAACAGCCCTGAAATTTGTGCAGGGTGATCATGGCACAGTGCTCGCAACACATCGCTAGCCAACCCCAAACACAGCCCGGACCGCGCCACAGGGCGACCGTGGCACACAGGCCATATCACGGCACAGGGCGACCGCGGCACACAGGCCATACCACGGCGCAGGGCGACTGCGGCACACAACCCGTACCTCGACGCAGGGTGACCGCAGCACACAGCCTGAACCTCAGTGAAGGGCGACTGCGGCACACAGCCCAGAAATCTGTGCTGTGCGAACATGGCACAGTGCTCGGAACACATCGCTAGTCAACCCCGAACAGAGCCCGGACCGCGTAACAGGGCGACTGCGGCACACAGGACATATCACAGCGCAGGGCGACTGCGGCACACAACCCGAAATTCGGCGCAGGGTGACTGCGGCACAGAGCCCCTAATTCAGTGAAGGTCGACTGTGGCACACAGTTCAGAAATCGTCATAATCCAACCACGGAACACAGCCCGGACCTCAGTGAAGGGTGACCGCAGCACACAGCCCAGAAATCTGTGCAGGTCGACAATGGCACAGAGCCTGGAACACGTCGCTAGTCGAGTGCGAAACACAGCCAGGACCTCGGTGCAGGGCGACCACGTAAAACAGGCCGGACCTCGTCACAGGGCAACCACGACACACAGCCCGAAACTCAGTGAAGGGCGACCACATCACACAGCCTGGAACTCGTTTCTAGCCGACCGTGGAACACATTCCAGACCTCAGAGCAGGGTGACTGTGACACTCAGGCTGGACCTCAGCGTAGGTCGACAGCGACACATAGGCCTGATCTTGGCGCAGGGTTATCATTGCAAACAGGCCAGACCTCGGTGCAGGTCAACCACAGCACAAAGCCCGGACCTCAGCGCAGGGTGACCGTGGCACACAGGCCGGACCTTGGCGCAGGGCGACCACGGCACACAGGCCGGACCTCGGCGCAGGGTGGCTGCAAAACACAGGTTGGACATCGGCTCAGGGCAACCACGGCTCACAGCCCGAACCTCAGCACAGGGGGACTGTGGAACACAGCCCGGACCTCTGGAGAAGTCTACAGCGGCACCAGCCCGGACCTTGGCAAAGAGGAGCCGCGGCACAGACCTGGGAACAGGTCACAAGCCGAGAGCAGAACACAGGCCGGACCTCGGCTCAGGGTGACCATGGCACACAGGCAGTACCTCGGCGCAGGGTGTCTGTGAAACACAGGCNGGTGCTGGGTGTGGGCTTTCTCTGGCACGTCAGCTGGTGCTCCTCTGTAGCTGCAGCGCTCAGGTTTCTCACTGCGGAGGCTTCTCTTGATGTGGAACATGGGCACGCAGGATTCAGTAATTGTAGCACATCGGTTTAATTGCCCTACAGCACATGGAATCTTCCCAGACCAGGGATTGAACTGCCGTCTCTTTGATTTACCACAGGATGGCCAGGGAAGTCCCAGAAATGTTTAATATTATTAAAAATTTAATACCTCATATATGAAAATTCGGATCTTTTTGTATCACTTTCCATAGTGTTTATTTTAATAATGTCACTAATGACTTCTAAAAGGCTTTACAGTGCTGGGCATTCAAAAAGGTAAATTAAAAAAATTTTTTTAACCATTTCCCAGTCTGCTAAATTCTATTTATATTTATTATTTTTTAATTTTATTCAAGTATAGTTGGCTTACAATGTTGTGTTAGTTTCAGATGTATATAAAAGTAAGTTATAAATACATGTGTATCTTTTTGCACATTCTTTTTCCTTATAGGTTATTACAAAATATTGAGCGTAGTTCCCTGTGCTATACAGTAGGTCCTTGTTGGTTATCTACTAATATTTTATATACTGTAGTGTGTATATGATAATCCCCAGCTCCTAATTTATTCCTCTTCCCCTTTCCCCATTGGTAAACATAAATTTGTTTTCTATGTCTCTATTTATTTTTTGTATATATAAGTTCATTTGTATCTTTTTTGATTCCACATGTAAGTACAATCATGTGGCATTTTTCTTTCTCTAGCTGACTTACTTCACTTAGTAGGATAGCCTCTAGTATGATAAAGTTGCTGCAAATGGCATTCTTTCTTTTTCTATGGCTTAGTAATATGCCCCTGTGGGCTTCCCTGGTAGCTCATCTGGTAAAGAATCTGCCTGCAATGTNCAATAATCTGTGCAGGGCCACCGTGGCACAGAGCTTGGAACTCGTCTTTAGCCAACCACGGAACACAGCACGGACCTCCGCACTGGGTGACCACTGAACACATGCCGGACCTATGCACGGGGCGAGCGTGGCACACAGCCCAGAAATCTGTGCAGGGCGACCAGAGTACAGAGCTCGGAATTTGTCACTAGCCGACCGTGGAACACAGCCTGCACCTCGGCCCAGGGCGACCATGGCAAAGAGTACGGAACTCATTTCCAGCCGACCGCAGAACACAGTCCGGACCTCGGCACAGGGCTACCACGGCAAACAGGTCGGACCTGGGGAGATGACAACCACGGCACACAGCCTGGACCTCGGAACAGGGTAACCGCGGCACACAGCCCAGACCTCTGCAGAAGGCTACCTCGGTACACAGCCCGGACCTCGGCACAAGGATACCACGGCACAGAGCCTGGAATTCGTTTCAAGAATCCCAAGGCACACAGGCCAGACCTCAGCACAGGGCGACCGCGGCACACAGTGTGGACCTCAGTGCAGGGGACTGTGGCACACAGCCCGAACCTCAGTGAAGGATGACCGCGGCACACACCCCGAATCTCAGTGAAGGGCGATCGCAGCACACAGCCCAGAAATCTGTGCAGGGCAACAGCCTGACAGAGCCTGGAACTCATCGCTAGTCGACTGTGAAACACAGCCAGGAATTCGGTGCAGGGCGAACACGGCACACAGCCCGTACCTCTGCAAAGGGCGACCGAGGCACACAGCCTGAAACTGAGTGAAGGGCGATCACGTCACAAAGGCCAGAACTCATCGCTAGCTGACCGCAGAACACAGCCCCGACCTCAGTGCAGGTTGAAGGTTGCACACAGGCCAGAACTCAGCGCAGGGCGACAGCAGCACACACACTGGACCTCGGCGCAGGGCGACCGTGGCACAAAGGCGGGACCTTGGTGCAGGGTGACCGTGGAACACAGGCCAGATTTTGGCTCAGGGCGACCTGAGCAAAGAGCCCGGACCTCGGTTCAGGGAGACCGAGGCACACAGCCCAAACCTCAGTGAAGAGCGACCGAGGCACACATCATGGCCCTCGGCACAGGGCGACCCTGGCACACATCACGGACCTCAGGAGTTGGCAACCGTAGCACACAGCCCAGACACCAGTGCAGGGTGACTGCAAAACACAGCCCGGACCTTGGAGCAAGGCTACCGCAGCACACAACCCATACCTCAGCACAGGTTGCCCATGGGACACAGCCCGAACCTCAGTGAAGGCTGACCGTGGCACACATCCTGGAAATCTGTTCAAGGAAACCATGGAACAGAGCTCAGAACTGGTTGCTAGCCAACCGCGGAACACAACACATACCTCGGCACTGGGCGACCGCGTCACACAGGCTGGATTTCTGCGCCGGGTGACCGCAAAACACACCCCGAACCTCAGTGAAGGGCTACTGCAGCACACAGCCCGGAACTCGTCTCCAGCCAACCGCGGCACACATCCCGGACCTGGGGAGATGGCGACCGTGGCACACAGGCGGGACCACGGTGGCAGCCTAATATGGCAACAGCCCGGACCTCGGAACAGGGTGACTGCAGCACACAGCCTGGACCTCCGCAGAAGGCTACCTCGGCACACAGCCCGGACCTCGGAACAGGGTGACTGCGGCACACAGCCTGGACCTCTGCAGAAGGCTACCTCGGCACACAGCATGGACCTCAGAACAGGGTGACTGTGGCACACAGCCCAGACCTCGGCACAGAGGGAACGTGGCACAGAGCCGGAACTCGTTGCAAACTGAAGGCAGAACACAGCCTGGACCTTGGCACAGGGCGACGGCGGCACACAGCACTAACCGCAGTGAAGAGCGACCAAGGCACACATCACGGACCTCGGCACAAGGCGACCCTGACACACAGCATCGACCTCGGGAGATGGCGTCCGTGGCACACAGACTGGACATCGGCGCAGGGCAACTGTGGCACACAGCCCGGATCTTGGTGCAAAGCACCGCGGTACACATACCGGACCTCAGTGCAAAGCTAACATGGCACACAGCCCGAAACTCAGTGCAGTGTGATGGTGTAACACAGCCCGATCCTCAGAGAAGGGCAACCACAGCACACAGCCTGGACCTCGACACAAGGTTACGGCGGTACACAACCCGGAACTCGGTTCAAGCCTACCATGGCACACATCCCAGAACTTGGCACAGGGGGACCGTGGCACAAAGCCCGAATCTCAGTGAAGGCAGACCATGGCACACAGATCGGAAATCTGTGTAGGGCGACCGGGGTACAGAGCTTGTAACTCATCACTAGCCGACCGTGACACAAAGCCCGAAAGTCAGTGAAGGGCGACTGTGGCACACAGCCCAGAACTCGTTGCCAGCCGACCGTGGAACACAGCCCATACCTTGGCGCAGTGCGACCATGGCACACAACTTGGACATCAGCCCAGGGCTACTGCAGCACACAGCCCGAACCTCAGTTAAGGGCGACTGCAGCACATAGCCCAGAAATCTGTGCAGGAAGACAGTTGCACAGAGCCTGCAACTTGTCGCTAGTCGACCGCAAGGTCCTCAGTGCAGGGCGACCAAAGAAAACAGGCCGGACCTCATCGCAGGGCGACCATGGCACACAGCCCGGACATCGGAGCAAGGCGACTGCAGCACATAGCCCAGACCTCGGCACAGGTCGCCCACGGCACACATCCCGAACCTCAGTGGAGGGCGAATGCAGCACACAGTGCGGAAATCTGTGCAGGGCTACCATGGCACACAGCTGGGAACTCTTCGCTAGCCAACCGCGGAACACAGCCCGGACCTCGGCACAGGGCGACCACAGCACACAGGCCGGACCTTGGCACATGGCGATCACAGAACACAGCCCGAACCTCAGTGAAGGGTGACTGCAGCACTCAGCCAGGAACTCATCGCGAGCCAACTGTGGAACTCAGCCGGGACCTCGGCACAGAGCGAATACGGCACACAGCCCAGATATCGGAGCAGGGCAACCGCAGCACACAGCCTGAACCTCAGTGAAGGGCGACCGCAGCACACATCCTGGACCTGATGCAGGGCGACCCTGGCACACAGCACGAACTTCAACCAAAGGCGACCACGGCACACAGCCCGGAATTTGGCGCAAGGCGACCGCGGTACACAGCCGGAACCTCAGTGAATGGTGAACACGGCATACAGCACGGAACTAGTCACTAGCCAACTATGGAACACAGCCTGGACTTCAGTGAAGGGCGACTATGGCACACAGCCCGGTCCTCAGAGCAGTTGGACCGCGGCACCCAGCCCAGGCCTCTGGAGAAGGCTACCGTGGCACACAGTCCCGACCGTGGGAAAGAGGATATGAGGCACAGACCCGCGAACAGGTCGCAAGCCGAGGGCGGAACACAGGCCAGACCTCGGCGTAGGGTGACTTCAGAACACANAGGCCTCTGGAGAAGGCTACCGTGGCACACAGTCCCGACCGTGGGAAAGAGGATATGAGGCACAGACCCGCGAACAGGTCGCAAGCCGAGGGCGGAACACAGGCCAGACCTCGGCGTAGGGTGACTTCAGAACACAGGCCGGACATCAGCTTAGGGAGATCGTGGCACACAGCCTGGACTTCAACGCAGGGAAACCATGGCACACAGCCCAGACATCTGGAGAAGGCTACCATGGCTCACAACCCGCACCATGGCAAACAGGAACTGTGGCACAGTGCCGGGAATAGGTCGCAAGGCGAGGGCAGAACACAGCCTGGACCTCAGAGCAGCACGACCACGGCACACAGCTCGAACCACAGTGAAGAGCGACCGAGGCANTTTCCATGGACAGAGGAGGCTGGCGGGCTGCAGTCCATTGAGTTGAAGAGTTGGACACGATTGAGCAGCTGAAAGCAAGGAAGGGTAAATTGAGGCCATGGGGCTGGGCTCTCATCGAGCCCTATGTGTCCTTGTGACCCAGCCCTGTGACTGGCGTCCTTGTGATAAGAGGAGGTTAGGACACAGACAACACAGGCCGAGAGGCTGTCCCGTGAGGGCGCAGAGGTGTCTGCAAGCCCAAGAGAGGGACTCGGAGGAAGCCAGCCCTGCCAACAGCTTCATCTTAGACTTTCAGCCTCCAGGTGGGTGAGGAAGCCAATGCCTCTTCATTAAGTCACCCAGTCCTGGGTATTTTATCATAGCAGACTAAAACTTCTAGGACATATTCATTTCACTAGTTCAGCAGTGGGTGCAGAGCATTGACAAATTTTAAATGTTATTACGGAAGCCTCGGATCTGAACACAGCTCGGGATGGCAAGGTGGTGAGTGTCCGCAGGCACAGACAGGCGCCGGCGCCTCTAGGCCAGCAGCTCACTGCCGAGCACCTGAACTCAGGCCGGTCTGAATTAAGATTTGCTGTCATTGAAAAACACAGTGGATTTCAGCCACATGGTGCAAAAAGAGAATGTGACACAGCTCACTTAACTTTATATTTATCCTGAACAGTGTTGCTCCAGGCAACAAGAGGCCCTGGAGAAGGTGGATGGTGGGCACAGATGTGCAGTAACAGACGCCTGGATGGAGCTTGGGGGTGAAGTGGTGGGACCCCAAGAGCTGACCTGTTTGGAACAGGAGTGGTGGAAGTGGAGGGACCAATTCGTTTTGGAGTGGAAAGGATGACTGACGGGTCACACGTGGTTTTGATGTGCTGGAGATTTCAAGTAACTGGTTGAATGTTACCCATTATAATGTGGGTCAGAGTTGTGATTTATAAACCAGGACTGATAATGGTCATCCTCCAGCGGTCACTCATTTAGCAAGGGTGCAGGGACATGAAGTTTGATCTATTTGAGGAAACGAGAGGAATAAGATAGACTGGGAATAGTTCATGCTCCAACGATGTGAAAACTGGATATAACAATAAGTATCTTACCTTTGAGATGAACAGTGCTGAGTGTGGGTGCACGCAGTCTCTCAGTCATGTCCAGCTCTTTGCATCTCCTTGGACTGTAGCCCACCAGGCTCCTTTGTGCTTGTAATGGACAAGAATACCGGAGTGGGTTGCCATTTCCTTCTCCAGGGGATCTTCCTGACCCAGGGGTCACACTCTGTGTCTTACATCTCTTGTACTGGTGGGGCCATGCTTTACCACTGCATCGCCTAGGAAGCCTAGGGTATGTAAGTGTTACCCACACCTGGGCTAACCGACTTGGGTGAGCTGATGAGCCTGAAAGATCTGGGAAAAAGGGACCTTTAGATACAAGTGACGATACATGGGCACTGATTAGCTGGCCAAGTGCAAGAGTGATTAAGGCAGGACTTAGCACTTGGAGTTGGGGCGACTTGGAGAAAATGGTGATGACTACAACATACAGAGAAATTGGAGGGGTAGTTGATAGAATGGATTTAGTGTTTTCCAACAGGGGCAAATAGCATCTGTGGTGGGATAATACTGTATAAGACTGTGANGACTTGGAGAAAATGGTGATGACTACAACATACAGAGAAATTGGAGGGGTAGTTGATAGAATGGATTTAGTGTTTTCCAACAGGGGCAAATAGCATCTGTGGTGGGATAATACTGTATAAGACTGTGACTCACAAGATAGAACATACTACATGTGTGCAGCCAGGATTCTGGAGGATGCCACACGATGATTCTATAGAGCAAAGATGGCCTCCACTTGAAGAACTAGGCTGAGTATCAGTGAAATTCTCACCCACAGCACACAGGCTGGATCCCTGTCATTCTCTACACTCTCTGACTCAGCGCCTCCTCAAAGCCAGCCTGGAATGCCTGTCATGCCCCAAGTCATCAGTGATTTCCTTTAAGGGACTACTTTGCATTTGGATAGGCACTGATATTCGAAAGAGTGTCCCTTGACATGCCTCCCGAATGGGAAACAGAGGTTGCTGCTCCAGTGTGTAAAGAGCAGGTGATTTCCTGGAGCTCTCAGCTCTGCTCATTCAAAATCCTTTACCATCCTCCCAGCTCCTACAAAGTGAAATCTCTATTTTTGAAGTGTATGTAACTGCATGGCTTCCATAACTTTTTTTTTTTTT
>SJYV01047374.1:0-15690 GCA_006410875.1 Neotragus pygmaeus
GCTGTGTGCCAGGGTCGCCCTGCACCGAGGTCCGTGCTCTGTGCCTCGGTCACTCTTCACTGTGGTTCGTGCTGTGTACTGCGTTCGCCCTGCGCCGAGGTCCAGGCTGCATTCCGCCCTCGGCTTGCAACGAGTTCCGGGCTCTAGGCCGCGTTCCCTCTGTGCCGAGATCTGGGCTGTGTGCCACAGTTGCCCTGTTCCGAGGTCCGTGCTGTGTGCCGAGGTAGTCTTCTGCAGAGGTCCGTGCTGTGTGCCTCAGTCGCCCTGTTCCAAGGTCCAGGCTCTGTGCCACGGTCGCCATCTCCCCAGGTCCGGGCTGTGTGCCGCGGTTGCCCTGTGCCAAGGTCCGGCCTGTGTTCCGCCCTCGGCTTGCGACCTGTTTCCGGCTTTGTGCCACGGTTCCTCTTTGCCAAGGTCCGGGTTGTGTGTCGCGGTAGCCTTTTCCAAATGTCCGGATTGTGTGCTGCGGTCCGCCTGTGCTGAGGTCCAGGCTGTGTGCAGCAATCATCCTAAGCCGATATCCGGCCTGTGTTCCGCAATCGCCATACGCCGAGGTCCGGCCTCTGTGCCACCGTCGCCCTGCGCCGAGTTCCGGCCTGTGTTCCACCCTCCGCTTGCCACCTGTTCCCGGCTCCTTGTCGCAGTTTCTCTTTGCCAAGGTCCAGGCTGTGTGCCACCATAGCCTGCTCCAGAGGTCCAGCCTGTGTGCCACAGTCGCCCTGCGCCGAAGTCCAGCCTATGTTCCACTGTCGCCCTGTGCTGAGGTCCAGCCTGTGTGCCACAGTCACACTGCTCTGTGGTCCAGACAGTGTTACGCGGTCAGCTAGCGATGAGTTCCATGTTGTGTGACTCGGTCGCCCTTCACTGAGTTTTGGGCTGTGTGCCATGGTAGCCTTCTAGAGAGGTCCGGGTTGTGTGCCGTGGTCGCCCTGCACAGAGTTCCAGGCTGTGTGCCACTGTCTCCTTTCACTGAGGTTCGGGCTTTGTGCCAGAGTCGACCTGTGCCAAGGTCCGTTCTGTATGCCACAGTAGCCTTGTCACGAGGTCCGGGCTCTGTGCTGCTGTTGCCCTTCACTGAGGATCGGATTGTGTTACACGGTCACACTGCGCCCAATTTCAGGCTGTGTGCCATGTTAGCGTTGCGCTGAGGTCTGGGCTGTGTGCCACGGTAGCCTTGTGCTGAGGTCCAGGCTGTGTGCCGCAGTTGTCCTGCACCGATATCCAGCCTGTGTGCCATGGTCGCCATCTCCTGAGGTCAGTGCTGTGTGCCAGGGTCGCCTTGTGCTGAAGTCCGTGCTGTGTGCCTAGGTAGCCTTGAACCGATTTCCGGGCTGTGTGCCGCAGTAGCCTTGTGCTGAGGTCTGGGATGTGTGCCAAGGTAGCCTTCTGCAGAGGTCTGGGCTGTGTGCCGCGATCGCCCTGTTCTGAGGTCCGGGCTGTGTGCCACGGTCACCATCTCCCCAGGTCCAGGTTGTGTGACGCGGTTGCCCTGTGCCGAGGTCCTGCCTGTGTTCTGCCCTCGGCTTGTGACCTGTTCCCGGGTCTGTGCCGTGGTTTTTCTTTGCCAAGGTCCGGGCTGTGTGCCGTGGTAGACTTCTCCAGAATTCCGGGATGTGTTCCATAGCCCCCTGCGCTGAGGTCCAAGCTGTGAGCCACGGTCGCCATGAACCGATGTGCAGCCTGTGTTCCGCAGACTCCCTGCTCCGAGGTCCGTTCTGTGTGCTGTGGTCACCCTGCGCCGAGTTCCAGCCTGTGTGCCATGGTCACCCTGCGTCGAGTTCCGGCCTATGTGTCGCTGTTGCCCTGCGCTGAGGTCTGGCCTGAGTGTCACGGTCACCCTGCTCCGAGGTCTGGACTGTGTTCTGTGGTCGGCTAGCAACGAA
The DNA here is from genome assembly GCA_006410875.1 of Neotragus pygmaeus. Classification (NCBI taxonomy): domain Eukaryota; kingdom Metazoa; phylum Chordata; class Mammalia; order Artiodactyla; family Bovidae; genus Neotragus; species Neotragus pygmaeus. The sequence goes on from SJYV01047374.1 coordinate 1,884, forward strand.
TTCCGGGCTGTGTGACAGGGTCGCCCTTCACTGAGTTTCGGGCTGTGTGCCGTGGTCGCCCTTTGCCAAACTTCGCACTGCGTGCCGTGGTCGCCCTGCGACAAGTTCCGGCCTGTTTTACATGGTCGCCCTGCGCCGAGGTCCTGGCTTTGTTTCACACTCGGATAGCAACGTGTTCCAGGCTCTGTGCCACTGTAGCCTTGCACAGATGTCTGGGCTGTGTGCTGCAGTCGCCCTTCACTGAGGTCCGGGATGTGTTCCTCGGTTGGCTGGTGACGAAATGCAGGCTGTGTTCCACAGTTGGCTAGAAACGAGTTACTGTATGTGTGCTGCGGTTGCCCTTCACTGTGTTTTGGGCAGTGTACCACGTTTGCCCTTTGCCAAGGTCCGGGCTGTGTGCCGTGGTTGCCCTGCGACAACGTGCAGCCTGTTTGCAGTGGTCGCCCTGTGGGCTGTGTTTGGTGGTCTGCTAGTGACGAGTTATGGGCTCTGTGCCACGTGCACCCTATACAGATTTCTGGCCTGTGTTCTGCGGTCTCCCTGTGCCGAAGTCCGGGCTGTGTTCTGCAGTCGGCTGGTGACGAGTTCTGGGCTGTGTTCAGCAGTCGCACTTCACTGAGGTTCGGGCTGTGTTCTGCAGTTGCCCTGCGCCAAGGTCCGGCCTGTGTCCTGTGGTCGCCCTGTGCCGAGGGCCGTGCTGTGTTCCACGGTTGACTAGCGAGGAGTTCTGAGCTTGTGCCACGGTCGCCCTGCACAGATTTCTGGGCTTTGTGCCGCGGTCAACCTTCACTGAGGTTCGGGCTGTGTGCCGTGGGCAACCTGTGCCCAGATCTGGGCTGTGTGATGTGGTAGCCTTGCTCCTAGGTCTGGGCTGTGTTTCGCAGTCACCCTGTTCTGGTGTCCAGGCTGTGTGCTGCGGTCGCCATCTCCTGAGGTCCGTGATGTGTGCCAGGGTCGCTCTGTGCTGAGGGCCATGCTGTGTGCCTTGGTCGCTCTTCACTGAGATTCGGGCTGTGTGCTGCAGTCACCCTGAGCCGAGGTCCGGGCTCTTACCCCTGTTGGCCTGAGTCGAAATCCGGCCTGTGTTCCGCGGTTGACCTGCCCCGAGGTTTTACCTGTGTGCCACGGTCGCACTGTGCCACGGCCCAGCCTGTGTGCTGCTGTCACCCTACGCAGAGGTTCAGCCTGTGTGCCACCTTCACCCTGCGCTGAGGTCCGGGTTGTGTTCCGCGGTCGGCTAGCGATGAGTTCTGGGCTGTGAACGCGGTCGCCCTTCACTGAGTTTCGGGCTGTGTGCCTCAGTTGCCCTTTACCGAGGTCCGGCCTGTATACCGTGGTCGCCATGTGACGAGGTCTGGCCTGTTTTCCGTGGTCGCCCTGCGCCAAGGTCCTGGCTGTGTTTCAGAGTCAACTAGTGACAAGTTCCAGGCTCTGTGCCACTGTCGCCATTCACAGATTTCTGGGCTGTGTGCCACAGTCTCCCTTAACTGAAGTTCGGGCTATGTGCCGCGGTCGCCTTGCGCTGAGGTCTGGGCTGTGTACTGCGCTCGCCCCGCACAGAGGTCCGGCCTGTGTGCCACGGTCGCCCAGTGTGGTGGTCTGGGCTGTGTTCCGAGGGTGGTGAGCGACGAGTTCCAAACTCTGTGCCACGGCGTCCCTGCACAGATTTTTGGCTGTGTGCCACGGTCGCCTTGACTGAAGTTCAGGCTATGTGCCACGGTCGCACTTAGCCGAGGTCCATGCTGTGTGCTGCGGTCACCCTGCGCCGAGTTCCGGCCTGTTTGCCGCAGCCGCCCTGTGCCGAGGTCCGGGCTGTGTTCAGCGGTCGGCTAGCAACAATTTCCGAGCTCTGTACCACTGTCGCCCTGCACAGATTTCCAGACAGTGTGCTGCGCTCGCCCCACGCAGAGGTCCGACCTGTGTGCCGTGGTCACCCTGGTCCGAGTTCCGGGCTGTGTTCCGCCATTGGCTGGAGACGATTTCCATCCTGTTTGCCATGGTCGCCCTGCGCTGAAGTTCGGGCTGTGTTCTGTGGTCGGCTAGCGACAAGTTCCAAGCTCTGTAACCCGGTCGCCCTTTACAGACTTCCGGGCTGTATGCCGCGCTCGCCCTGTGAAGAGGTCTGGCCAGTGTGCCGCAGTCGCCCAGTGCAGAGGTTCGGGCTCTGTTCCACCGTTGGCTAGCGACGAGATCCAAGCTCTGTTCCACGGTGGCCCTGCACAGGTTTTTGGGCTGTGTGCCGCGGTCGCCCTGTACCGAGCTCCGGGATGGGTTCCACCGTCGCCTAGCGATGAGTTTCAAGCTCTGTACCCCAGTCACCCTGCACAGATTTCCGGGCTGTGTGTCACGGTCTCCCTTCACTGAAGTTCGGGCTGTGCGCCGCGGTCGCCCGGTGCCAAGGTACGGTCTGTGTGCCACGGTAGCCTTGAACCGAGTTCCAGGCTGTGTGCTGTGGTAGCCTTGTGCCGAGGACCGGGCTGTGTGCTGCGGTTGCCATTCATTGCGGACTGGACTATGTGCCGTGGTCACACTTCACCGAGGTTTGGGCTGTGTGCCATGTTAGCCTTGCGCCGAGGTTTGGGCTATGTGCCTATCTCGCTCTTCACTCTGGTTCGGGCTGTGTGCCGTGGTCGCCCAACACCGAGTCCAGGCTGTGTTCCGCCTTTGGCTTGCAATGAGTTTCAGGCTCTGTGCCTCGTTCCCTCTGTGCCGATGTCCGGGCTGAGTGCCATGGTCTCCCTGTTCCGAGATACGGGCTGTGTGCTGAGGTAGCCTTCTGCAGAGGTCTGGGCTGTGTGCCGCTGTCTCCCTGTTCCGAGGTCTGGGCTGTGTGCCAAGGTCCTGATCACCCCAGGTCCGGGCTGTGTGCTGAGGTCACCCTGTGCCAAGGTCCAGCCTGTGTTCCGCCCCTGGCTTGCAACCTGTTCTCGGCTCTGTGCCGTGGTTCCTCTTTACCAAGTTCCGGGCTGTGTGCCGCTGTCTGCCTGTTCTGAGGTCCGGGCTGTGTTCCGTGGTTGACCAGCGACGAGGTCCTATGCTCTGTGCCACAGTCACCCTGCATAAATTTTTGGGCTGTGTGCCGCGGTGGCCCTTCACTGAGGTTCGGGCTGTGTGCCATGGTCGCCTTATGCCGAGGTCCATGCTGTGTTCCGCGGTCACCCTGCCCTGAGGTCTGGCCTGTGTGCTGCGGTCGCCCTGTGCCGAGGTCCGGGATGTGTTCCGCCATCAGCAGGAGACGAGTTCCGTCCTCTTTGCCATGGTCGCCCTATGCTGAAGTCCGGGTTGTGTTCTGCATTCGGTGAGCAAAGAATTCCAAGCTCGGTACACGAGTCGGCCTGCACAGATTTCCGGGCTGTGTGCCACGGTCTCCCTTCACTGAGGTTCTTGCTGGGTGCCACGGTCGCCCTGTGCTGAGGTCTGGTCTGTGTGCCACGGTAGCCTTGACCCGAGTTCCTGGCTGTGTGCCACGGTAGCCTTGTGCTCAGGACCGGGCTGTGTGCTGCTGTCGCCCTTCACTGAGGACAGGGCTATTGCTGCGATCGCACTGCACCGAGGTTAGGGCTGTGTGCCATGTTACCCTTGCACCGAGGTGCGGGATGTGTGCTGTCATAGTTTTGCAACGAGTTCTGGGCTGTGTGCCGCAGTTGCCCTCAGCCGATGTCCAGTCTGTGTGCCACAGTCACCATGTCCCGAGGTCGGTGCTGTGTGCCAGGGCCACCCGGCACCGAGGTCCGTGCTGTTTGCCTCGGTCGCTCTTCACTGTGGTTCGGGCTGTGTGCTGCAGTCACAATGCACTGAGGTCCCAGCTGCGTTCCGCCCTCGGCTTGCAATGAGTTCCGTGCTCTGGGCCATGTTCCCTCTGTGCCGAGGTCCAGGCTGTGTGCCACGGTCGCCCTGCACCGAGGTGTGGGCTGTGTGCCGTGGTTACCCTGAGCCAAGGTACAACGTGTGTGCCGCAGTCACACTGCGACGAGATCCTGGATGTGTGCCGCAGTGAACATCTGCCGACATCCGTGCAGTGTTCCAGGGGCTCCTTGCCTTAAAGCCCGGGATGTGTTCTGCAGTTGCCCTTCACTGAGATTCCGCATGTGTGCCGCAGTCATGCTGCATCGAAGTCCAGCCTGTGTGCAGCAGTCGCCCTGCTCCGAAGTCCAGGCTGTGTTTTGCGGTCAGCTAGTGACGAGTTCCATGCTGTGTGCCACGGTCGCCCCTCACTGAGGTTCGGGCTGTGTTCAGTGGTCGCCCTGCGCCAATTTTTGGGCTGTGTTCAGCGGTCCCCTTTGGGCAAGGTCTGTGCTGTGTGCCAAGGTTGCCCTGCATCGAGGTCAGGGATGTGTGCTGCGGTCGCCGTTCAATGAGTTTCGGTCTGTGTGCCACGGTCACCCTTCACTGAGGTTAAGGCTGTTTTCAATGGTCGTCCTGCTCGATGTCCTTGATGTGTGCCACGGTCGCCCTGTGCCTCCGCCTGGCCTGTGTTCTGCGATCGCCCTTCACTGAGATTCAGGCTGTGTTCCGCAGTCGCCCTGCCCCTAGGTCTGGCCTGTGTGCTGTGGTCTCCCTGCGCCAAAATCCATTCTGTGTTCCAGATGTCACCCTGTGTTGAGGTCTGGACTGAGTGCCCTGGTCACCCTGCTCCATGATCCGGTCTGTGTGACGCGGTCGCCCTTCACTGAGTTTCGGGCTGTGTACTTCAGTCGCCCTGCGCCGAGGTCCGGCCTGTGTGCCACCTTGGCCCTGTGCCAAGGGCTAACGATGAGTTCTGAGCTCTGTGCCATGGTTGCCCTGCACAGATTTCCATGCTGTGTGCCACGGTCAGTCTTCACTGAGGTCCGGGCTGTGTGGCATGGTCGCCCTGTGCCGAGGTCCGGGCTGTGTTCCACAGTTGGCTAATGACGAGTTCCAAACTCTGTGCCATGGTCTCCCTGCACAGATTTCCGTGCTGTGTGCCATGGTCGCCCTTCTCTAAGGTTCGGGCTGTGTGCCGCGGTCGCCCTGTGCCGAGGTCCGGGCTGTGTGCGGCGGTAGCCTTGTGCCGAGGTCCAGGCTGTGTGCTGCAGTCACCCTGCGCCGAGGTAGTGGCTGTGTTCCACGGTCAGCTAGTGACGAGTTCCGGGCTCTATGCTGCGGTCGTTCTGCACTGAGGTCCAGGCTGCATGATGCGGTCACCATCACCTGAGGTCCGTGCTGTGTGTCAGTGTCACCCTGAACTGATATCGGGACTGTGTGCTGCAGTCACCCTGCACCGAGATCCAGACTGTATGCTGCGGTCACCCTGCAGTGAGGTCCAGGCTGTGTTCCGTGGTCGGCTAATGATGAGATCCGGGCTCTATGCCGCCGTCTTACTGCTACAAGGACCGTGGTGTGTGCCGCAGTCTCCATCTACCTATGTTCATGCTGTGTGCCAGGGTCACCTTTAGTCGAGGTCCGGGCTGTGTGCTGCAGTCGCCCTTCACTAAGGTTCGGGCTGTGTGCCATGGTAGCCCTTCGCCGAAGTCCAGGCTGTGTGCCGCAGTCGTCCTGCACTGTGGTCCATGCTGTGTGCCAGTGTCGCCCTGCACCGAAGTCTAGGCTGTGTGCCCCAGTCACCCTTCCTTGAATTCCGGGCTGTTTTCCACGGTAGCCCTGCGCCGAGGTACACGCAGTGTGCCGCCATCGCCCTGCACCGAGTTCTGGCCTGTGTGCTGTGGTCTCCCTGTGACGAGGTCCTGGCTGTGTTCCCCGGTCTGTTGGAGACGAGTTCCATCCTCTTTGCGGTGGTCACCCAGCGCCGAGGTCCGGGCTGTGCTCCGTGGTCACCTAGCGACGAGTTCCAAAATCTATACTTCAGTCGCCCTGCACATATTTCCGGGCTGTGTGCTGCGGTCTCCCTTCACTGAGGTTCGGTGTGTGTGCCATGGTCACCCTGTGCCAATGTCCGGTCTGTGTGCCATAGTAGCCTTGAACCGAGTTCCGGGCTGTGTGCCACGGTAGCCTTGTGCCGAGGTCTGGGCTGTGTGCAGCGTTGGCCCTTCCCTGAGGTTTGAGCTGTGTGCCGAGGTCGAACTGCCCCAAGGTTCATGCTGTGTGCCATGTTAGCCTTTCGCCGAGGTCCAGGCTCTGTGCTTCAGTCGCCCTGGGCTGATGTCTGGTCTGTGTACCGCGGTCGCCATCTCCCGAGGTTGGTGATGTGTGCCAGGGTTGCCATGCGGCCAGGTCTGTGCTGTGTGCCTCGGTCACTCTTCACTGTGGTTCGGGCTGTGTGCCTCGGTCACCCTGCGCCGTGGTCCAGGCTGTGTTCTGCCCTCAGCTTGCGATCAATTCCTGGATCTGTGCTACGGTCCCTCTGTGCCAAGGTCTGGGCTGTGTGCCACAGTCGCCCTGCACAGAGGTCCGGGCTTTGTGCTGCATTCGCCCTGTGCCGAGATGCAGGCTGTGTTCCGTGGTCGGCTAGCGATGACTTCCGGGCTGTGTGATGTGGTCGACCTTCAGTGAGTTTCAGCCTGAGTGCCTCAGTAGCCCTTCGCCGAGTTCCGGACTGTGTGCCGTGGTCTTCTGTGACAAGGTCTGGCCTGTTTGCCGTAGTCACCCTACGCCGAGGCCCGGGCTGTGTTCCACCATCGGCTAGTGATGAGTTCCTGGCTCTGTGCCGCAGTTGCCCTGCACATATTTCTGTGCTGTGAGCTGTGGTCACACTTCACTGAAGTTCGGGCTGTGTGCCGCGGTCGCCCTGCGCCGAGGTCTGGGCTGTGTTCTGCAGTCAGCTGGCGACGATTTCCAAGCTGTGTGCCAGTCCCCCATCACTGAGTTCGGGCTGTGTGCCGCTGTCGCCCTGCGCTTATGTCCGGGCTGTGTGCCACGGTCGCCCTGCACCATGGTATGACCTATGTGCTGCGGTCGCCCTGTACCGATGTCCATATCTTGTGAAGTGGTCGCCCTGTTCCAACGTCTGTGCTATGTCCGTGGTCAGTTGGTGACGAGTTCCGGGCCTTGTGCCTTGCTCGCCCTTCACTGAGTTTTGGAATGTGTGCTGTGGTCGCCCTGCGCCGATGTCCGGGATGTGTGCCGCAGTCACCCTGGCCGAGGTCCGGCTGTGTGCCCAAGTCGCATTGCGCCGAAGTCCAGGCAGTGTTCCGTGGTCGGCTAGTGACGAGTTCCAGGCTGTGTGACACGGTCGGCCTTCACTGAGGTTAGGGCTGTGTGCTGTGGCCGCCCTTCACTGAGGTCCGGGCTGTGTGCCGCGGTCATCCTGTGCAGAGGTCTGGGCTGTAATCCACGGTCTGGTGGCAACGAGTTCCATGCTGTGTGCCGCCGTCGCCCTTCACTGTGGTTTGGGCTGTGTGCCACAGTCGCCCTGTGCCGAAGTCCAGACTGTGTGCCGCGGTCACCATGTGCCGAGGTCCGGGATATGTATCACCATTGGCTAGCGATGAGTTCCGAGTGCTGTTCCACAGTCACCCTGCATAGATTTCCGGGGTGTGTTCCACATTCGCCCTTCACTGAGGTTCGGGCTGTGTGCCGCAGTCGCCCTGTGACGAGGTCTGGGCCGTGTGCCACGTTAGCCTTGGGCTGAGGTCTGTGCTATGTGCCGCAGTCGCCATGCACTGATATCTGGACTGTGTGAAATGGTCGCCATCTCCCGAGTTCCGTGCTGTGTGCCAGTGTCACCCTGCACCAAGATCCGTGCTGTGTGCCTTGGTTACTCTTCTCTGAGGTTCGGGCTGTGTGCCACAGTCGCCCTGTCCCGAGGTCCGGGCTGTGTTCCGCCCTCGGCTTGTGATGCGTTCTGGGCTCTGTGCCGCTGTCCCTCTGTGACGAGGTGCATGCTGTGTGCCACGGTCGCCCTGTTCCAATGTACAGGCTGCGGGCCGTGGCAGCCTTCTGCAGAGGTCGGGCCTGTGTGCTGCGGTCACCCTGTTCTGAAGTCCGGGCTGTTTGCTGCGGTCGCCATCTCCCGAGGTCTGGGCTGTGTTCCACAGTTGGCTGGTGATGTGTTCCGGGCTGTGTGCCACAGTCGCCCTTCACTGAGGTTCGGACTGTGTTCCGCGGTCGCCATACAATGAGGTCCGGACTGTGTTCCGCAGTCGCCCTTCACTGAGGTTCGGGCTGTTTGCCGTGGTCGCTCTGCGCCGAGGTCCGGGCTGTGTGCCACTGTTGCCCTGTGCCGAGGTCCGGGCTGGGTTCCACGGTTGGCTAGTTATGAGTTCCAAACTCTGTGCCACGGTCTCCCTGCACAGCTTTCCATGCTGTGTGCTGTGGTCGCCCTTCTCTAAGGTTTGGGCTGTGTGCCGTGGTTGCCCTATGCCGAGGTCCGGGCTGTGTGCGGCGGTAGCCTTGTGCCGAGGTCCAGGCTGTGTGCNACGAGGTCTGGGCCGTGTGCCACGTTAGCCTTGGGCTGAGGTCTGTGCTATGTGCCGCAGTCGCCATGCACTGATATCTGGACTGTGTGAAATGGTCGCCATCTCCCGAGTTCCGTGCTGTGTGCCAGTGTCACCCTGCACCAAGATCCGTGCTGTGTGCCTTGGTTACTCTTCTCTGAGGTTCGGGCTGTGTGCCACAGTCGCCCTGTCCCGAGGTCCGGGCTGTGTTCCGCCCTCGGCTTGTGATGCGTTCTGGGCTCTGTGCCGCTGTCCCTCTGTGACGAGGTGCATGCTGTGTGCCACGGTCGCCCTGTTCCAATGTACAGGCTGCGGGCCGTGGCAGCCTTCTGCAGAGGTCGGGCCTGTGTGCTGCGGTCACCCTGTTCTGAAGTCCGGGCTGTTTGCTGCGGTCGCCATCTCCCGAGGTCTGGGCTGTGTTCCACAGTTGGCTGGTGATGTGTTCCGGGCTGTGTGCCACAGTCGCCCTTCACTGAGGTTCGGACTGTGTTCCGCGGTCGCCATACAATGAGGTCCGGACTGTGTTCCGCAGTCGCCCTTCACTGAGGTTCGGGCTGTTTGCCGTGGTCGCTCTGCGCCGAGGTCCGGGCTGTGTGCCACTGTTGCCCTGTGCCGAGTTCCGGGCTGGGTTCCACGGTTGGCTAGTTACGAGTTCCAAACTCTGTGCCACGGTCTCCCTGCACAGCTTTCCATGCTGTGTGCTGTGGTCGCCCTTCTCTAAGGTTTGGGCTGTGTGCCGTGGTTGCCCTATGCCGAGGTCCGGGCTGTGTGCGGCGGTAGCCTTGTGCCGAGGTCCAGGCTGTGTGCTGCAGTCACCCTGTGCTGAGGTTCTGGCTGTGTTCCACGGTCAGCTAGTGACGAGTTCCATGCTCTATGCTGCAGTCGCTCTGCACCGAGGTCCGGGCTGCATGATGCGGTCACCATCACCTGAGGTCCGTGCTGTGTGTCAGTGTCACCCTGCACTGATATCGGGACTGTGTGCTGCAGTCACCCTGCACCGAGATCCGGACTGTATGCTGCGGTCACCCTGCAGTGAGGTCCAGGCTGTGTTCCGTGGTCGGCTAGTGATGAGTTCTGGGCTCTGTGCCACGGTCACACTGCGACAAGGTCCGGGTTGTGTGCCGCAATCTCCATCTGCCTATGTTTGTGCTGTGTGCCAGGGTCGCCTTTAGTCGAGGTCTGGGCTGTGTGCTACGGTCGCCCTTCACTGAGCTTCGGGCTGTGTGCCGCGGTAGGCCTTCGCCAAAGTCTGAGCTGTGTTTCGCGGTCGCCCTGCGCTGAGGTCCGGGCTGTGTTCCTCAATCGGCTGGCGACGAGTTCTGGGCAGTGTGCCTTAGACAACCTTCCATGAGGTTCGGGTTGTGTTCCACAGTTGGCTAGCAACGAGTTCTGAGCTCTTTGCCATGATCGTCCTGCACAGATTTCTGAGCTGTGTGACACGGTCGCCCTTCACCAAGGTCCAGGCTGTGTGCCGCAGTCGCCCTGCACCGAGTTCTGGGCTGTGTTCTGCGATCGGCTAGTGAAGAGTTCCGGGCTCTGTGATGCGGTCGCTCTGCGACGAGATCCGGGCTATGTGATGCGATTGCCATCAGCCGAGGTCCGTGATGTGTGCAGTGTTGCCCTTCACCGATGTACGGTCTGTGTGCCACAGTCACCCTGCTCCGAGGTCCGGGCTGTGTGCTGCGGTCGCCTTGCGCCAATGTCCGGGCTGTGTTCCGTGTTTGTCTAGCAACGAGTTATGGGTTCTGTGCTGTAGGTGCACTCCACAGATTTCCGGGCTGTGTGCCACCATCGCCGTTCACTGTAGTTCGGGCTGTGTGCTGTGGTCACCCTGCACCAAGGTCTGGGCTGTGTGCCACGGTCGTCCTGCATCAGGGCCAGGCTGTGTTCCCCAGTCGCCCTGCGCCGAGGTCCGGGCTGTGTTTTGCAGTCGGCTAGTGATGAGTTCTGGGCTCTGTGCCGCGGTCACATTGCGACGATGTCCTGGGTGTGTGCCGCAGTCGCGATCTGCCGTCGTCCATGCTGTTGGCCAGGGTCATCTTTCGCCGAGGTCCGGGATGTGTGCCTTGCTCGCCCTTCTCTGAGGTTCGGGATGTGTGCCGCGGTTGCCCTGTGCTGGTGTCCGGGATGTGTGCCGTGGTTGCCCTGCACCGAGGTCCGACCTGTGTGCCGAGGTTGCAGTGCACTGAAGTCTGGGCAGTGTTCTGTGGTCGGCTAGTGAAGAGTTCGGGGCTGTGTGCCGCAGTCATCTTTCACTGAGGTTCGGGCTGTGTCCCGCGTTCGCCCTTCACTGAGGTTTGGGCTGTGTGCCACTTTCGCTCTGTTCGATGTCCGGGCTATGTTCCACTGTCACCTTGCACCAAGGTCGGGGCTTTGTGCCCCAATCATCCGGTCCCAAAATCCGGGCTGTGTGCCGCGATTGCACTGAGTCGAAGTCCGGGCTGTGTTCCGTAGTGGCCCTGCGCCGAAGTCCTGGTTGTGTTCTGCGGTCAGCTAGCTAAGAGTTCCAGGCTCTCTGCCATGGTCACTCTGCGCAGAGGTCTGGGGTGTGTGCCGCGGTCATCATTGGTCGAGATCTGTGCTGTGTGCAAGGGTCGCCCTGCGTCAAAGTCCGGGATGTGTGCCGCGGTGGCACTTCACTGAGTTTCAGGCTGTGTGCCGCGGTCGCCCTAAACTGAGTTTCTCGCTGTGTGCCACGGTCACCCTGCTCGATGTCCGTGATGTATGCCGAGGTCACCCTGCACCGAGATCCAGTCTGTGTCCCACAGTCATCCTGTGCCGAATTCCGGGCTGTGTGCATGGTCGCCATTCGCTGAGATCCAGGCTGTGTGCCGTGGTCACCATGCAACGAGGTCCGGGCTGTGTTCCGTGGTTGGCTAGCGACGAGTTCTGGGCTCTGTGCCGCGGTCCTCTGTGCCAAGGTCCAGGCTGTGTGACATGGTCGCCCTGTTCCGAGGTCCACGCTGTGTGCCACGGTAGCCTTCTGCAGAGGTCCGAGCTGTTTGCCGTGGTTATCCTGCGCCGAGGTCCGAGCTGTTTGCCACGGTTGCCCTGCGTCGAGGTCCGAGTTGTGAGCCGCGGTCGCCCTGAGCCGTGTCCGGCCTGTCTTCCGCGGTCGACCTGCGCCGAGGTCCAGCCTGTGTGCTGCGTTCGCCCTTCACTGAGTTTCAAGCTGTTTGCAAAGATCGCCCTTCACTCAGGTCCGGGCTATGTGCCGTGTTCGCCCTGCAACGAGGACCGGCCTGTGTGCCACGTTCGCCATGCGCCGAGGTCTGTGCTGTATTCCACGGTTGGCTAGCGACAAGTTCCTGGCAGTGTTCCACGGTCGCCCTTCACTGAGTTTCATGCTGTTTGCAATGATTGCCCTTCGCCGAGATCTGGGCTGTGTGCTGTGTCCACCCTGCAACAAGGACCGGCCTGTTTGCCATGGTCCCAGTGCGCCGAGGTCCAGGCTGTGTTTTTCGGTCGGCTAGTGATTAGTTCTGGGCTCTATGCCACGGTCGCACTGCGTCGAGGTCCTGAGTGTGTGCCGCAGTCGCCATCTTCTGACGTCCAAGCTGTTTGCCAGGGTCGCCTTTCATTGAGTTCCGGGAGGTGTCCCTTGCTCGCCCTTCACTGAGGTTCGGGATGTGTGCTGTGGTCTCCCTGCGCCAATGTCCAGAATGTGTGCCATGGTCGCCCTGTGCCGAGGTCCGGCATGTGTGCCGAGGTCGCAGTGCGCCGAAGTCCAGGCAGTGTTCCGCGGTCGGCTAGTGAAGTGTTCCGGGCTGTGTGCTGCGGTCGGCCTTCACTGAGGTTCGGGCTGTGTTCCGCAGTCGGCCTGCACTGCGAACCGGGCTGTGTGCCGCAGTCGCCCTGCCCAGAGGTCCGGGCTGTGTGCCGCAGTCACCCTGCGCTCAAGTCCAGGCTGTGTGCCGCGGTCGCCTTGCGTCAAGGTCCGTGCTGTGTGCCGCGGTTGCCGTGCGCCTAGGTCCATACTGTGTTCTGTAGTCGCGCTGTGCCGAAGTCCCGGCTGTGTTCTGTGTTTGGCTAGCTAAGAGTTCCAGGCTCTGTGCTGTGGTCACTCTGTGCAGAAGTCTGGGTTGTGTGCTGTGGTCGCTATTGGTTGAGGTCCGTGCCGTTTTCTGCAGTCGCCCTTCACTGAGGTTCGGGCTGTGTGCCGCGGTCGCCATGCTTGATGTTCGTGAGGTGTGCCGTGGTCGTCCTGCACCGAGGTCCGACCTGAGTCCCGTGGTCACCCTGTGCTGAATTCCGGGCTGGGTGCCACAGTCCCCCTGTGTTGAGGTCCGGGCTGTGTGCCGTTGTCGCACTGCACCGAAGTCCAGACTGTGTTCTGTGTTCGGCTAGTGACTAGTTCCATGCTGTGTGCCGCGGTCGCCATTCACTGAGGTTACGGCTGTCTGCTGCGGTCACCCTACACCAAGTTCCGGTCTGTGTGCTGCGGTCGCCTTCGGTTGATGTTCGTGCTGTGTGCAGGGTCGCCCTGCGTCGAGGTCCAGGATGTGTGCTGCCGTCGCCCTTCACTGAGGTTCGGGCTGTGTGCCACGGTCACGCTTCACTGACATTCAGGCTGTGTGCCGCGGTCGCCCTGCTCTATGTCCTTGATGTGTGCTGCGGTCTCCCTGTGCCTCGGTCTGGCATGTGTTCCATGGTCGCACTGTGCCAAAATCAGGGCTGTGTTCCATGGTCGGCTAGCGACGAGTTACTGGTTGTGTGCCGTGGTCACCCTTCACAGTGTTTTGGGCAGTGTGCCACGGTCGCCCTTTGTCAAGGTCCGTACTATGTGCTGTGGCGACGCTTCGACAGGGTCCGCCCTGTTTTCCATGTTCACTCTGTGCCGAAGTCCAGGCTGTGTTCCGTGGCCAGCTAGTCACGAGTTATGTGCTCTGTACTACAGGCTCCCTATTCAGATTTCTTGGCTCTGTTTTTCAGTCGCCATTCACTGAGGTTCGGGCTGTGTGCCGCGGTAGAACTGCTCCGATATCCGAGCTGTGTGCTGCGGTCGTGCAGTGCCGAGTTCTGGGCTGTGTTCTGCGGTCGGCTGGCAACAAGATCCGGGCTGAGTGCTGCTGTAGCCCTTCACTGAGGTTCGCGCTGTCTTCCACGGCACCCTGCGCAGAGGTCCACCCTTGTACTGCGATCGCCCTGTGCCGAGGTCCAGACTGTGTTCCGCAGTTGGCTAGCAATGAGTTCCGAGCTCTGTGCCACGTTCACTCTGCACATATTTCTGGGCTGTGTGCCGCGGTCGCCCTTGAGGTTCGGGCTGTGTGCTGTAGGCGACCTGTACAAAGGTCCAGGTTGTCTGCTGCAGTAGCTTTGCTCTGAGGCCCGGACTGTCTGCCGCAGTCAACCTGCGCTGAAGTCCGGGCAGTGTTCCGCAGTCGGCTAGCGATGAGTTCCGGGCTGTGTGACGCGGTTGCCCTTCACAGAGTTTCGAGCTGTGTGCCTCAGTC
>SJYV01047378.1:0-16987 GCA_006410875.1 Neotragus pygmaeus
TAGTGATGCTTAGCATATTTTCATGTGCTTTTCGGCCATTCATATATCCTCTTTAGAGAATATTCTGTGTATCTCTGTTAGATTTAGTTGATTTAGGGTGCTGAGTCCTCCATTTCCTTATCTTCTCTCTGGCTGTTCTATGTAAATGGATTAAACCGTCAAGTCAAAGTCAGAAATTGACAGAATAGATTAAACACATTATCAAACTATATGCTATGGGCAAGAGACTCACTTGAGAGACAAAGAAGTTGAAGGTGAAAGGGTGGCAAAAGATGCCAGAGACAAGGAAGACATCACATAGTCATAAAAGTTTCAGAACAGCAAGAACGTATAACAATTATAAACATGTACATGCCTGATGACAGGTCATCAAAATATACAAAGCCAACCTAACAAAGCTGAAGGGAGAGATACACTGCTCTACAATGATAGGTGGAGTCTCCAAGACCCCACTCACAATAATGGATAGAACAGCCAGTTAATAAAATAAATAAGTCATGGGGATGAAAAGCACGGAATAGGGAATATAACCAATAAATATTGTAATAGCTTTAAAAGATGACAGATAGAAAATAGACTTAATATGATGATTGCCTCCTAATTTATATAAACATTGAATAACTTTGAAACGAATGTAACATTATATGTCAATTATACATAAATTTTCTAATAAATCACTGCCCAGAGAGTATGACAAAGTATTAGAGCTAATAGCTGGATTGGATGACTTCTCATGTTCCTCTAACCCTGAGATTCTGTGCTTCTTCTGTGTGGTTCTATCTGAGCACCTTAGTATTTCTGAAGTACAAGTTCATAAAATGTGGATGTACCACTATGAAAACATTTTCGACCTGTAACAACTACGTTAGTTTTTCCTTCCTTTTTTTCAAATTTGTTTTTGGAAGAGAAAAGAAATCACATATGTGAAGTTATCAACAAGCCCTGTTAAGCCACAATGCCTTTGTTCCACCTGATGTTACAAAGCTGGGAAAAGCTTTTAAAAACAAAAACAGGTAAAAGCTAGAAACTAAGGGAGTTTCCCAGGAAACAAACCATAGATACTGGTTTTATCTTATCATAGGGGTGCTATTCCAATATTCCCTAAGCCAAAGGCCTCACACACAGTAATTAACCCTGGGGAAAATAAAAGTAGTAACAGAACACAAGAGACCAACTTCAGCAATTACCTTCAGCGGGAGCAACAACTCTTCCCCAAGTTTATTTGGAGACTGGGAGAGGATGTCTACATATTACCAGGCAAATAATAAGTCAAGTTCAATAGCTTGGTCCTTCATTTTGATCCAGCCAGAACTAACTAACTGGGTCTTCCACCATAAGCTCTTCACAATAACTCCTGCTGAACCTTGGATCCAAAGCCATTGAAATCTCTCTCGGAACAGATTTGTATCTCTTCTTCCAGGTTGAAAAAAGATTTTCTGTAGATGCTGACACCTCCAGGTAAAGGTGATTCTCTCTCCGCCAAGTAGCACCTGCCCTAGCCCTATCCAATTTCTCAGAGTTAAATGTCACCTACAAGAATTGATCACTGAAGTGCTAAAAAAAAAGAGGAAGCTATTTCCAAATATAAATGATTGCGAAGTGAGTTTCAGATATAGATAAATGCTTGGTCCACACTGTGTAAGGGGTTTCTCCATCTATGTCGCTTTACTTGTCGTTGTCTTCCCTTGCTTCATTAGTCAGTATTTCTCTTTTTCATCTCTCTTTTCTCTTTTAGAAATGTTCTTTACTGCCTGTTAAGTCTAACTGTGGGCTTCCCAGGTGGCTCAGTGGTAAAGAATCTGCCTGCCAAAGCAGAAGACACAGATTTGATCCCTGGGTCAGGAAGATCCCCGGGAGAAGGGAATTGTAACCTATTCCAGTATTCTTGCCTGGAAAATCTCATAGACAGAGGAGCCTGGCAGGCTACAACCCATGGTGTCCAAAGAGTCAAACATGACTTAGTGACTAAACATGCATGCGTGCGCGCGCACACACACACACACACNCAGGGAGCATGCACACAGAGCAGGGAGCACACACACAGAGCAGGGAGCATGCACACAGAGCAGGGAGCATGCACATAGCAGGCGAGCAGCTGAACCACAGTCAGACTGGCTTGTGCTGAACTCTCCGTCATCTTTCCTCTCAAGCCCCAAACTGATGTAAATCTAAAGTCATCTCCACCCGCCTCCAGCCTCCTGACAGCTGTCCTTCCTGCTTCCAGCCTTTCTACCCTGGGTTTCCTGGGACAGGGACTCCAGACCTCCCTCTGAGAGGGGGGAGTCTGACAGAGTGGGATGAAGCACATTCACTCCTGCTCCCCCAAGTAGAGATGCCCTCCAGCCATCCTGGGAGATGATGAGGAGCAGGCTTTGGGGTGCCCCACACCCCCTGATGTGGAGCCTGAGAATGGGGGAGTATCGGGATCAGGGAAGGCTCCCCGGTGAGGATAATCTCAGAGCTGGGTTCTGAAGGATGAAGAGAAGTTTGCTGAGCCGGTTGGAGGAAAAGGACAAGCAGAGAGGAAACAGCATTTGCAAAGACCCTGGGACTTGAAAAAGGCCTGACCGAGGAACTTGGAGCTGCCACATGCGGCTGGCAAGTATACATCAAGTCAGAGCGAGTGGGGCAGAAGGAGACCTGGATGTCTCTGCCCAACGGTTCTTAGTGGGAGTTGAGCAGGACACTGGCAAGACCCAGCTGGGGGTTGGGAAGGGCTCCTGGGAGACCAGACAGGAGCTGTAAGAGCCACAGGTTTGCTTTCACTAGAAACCAGGAGCACTTCTAGTGGGATCACCTCCTCTCCACACAGTCAAAGCTATGGTTTTTCCAGTCGTCATGTAGAGATGTGAGACTTGGTCCATAAAGAAGGCTGAGTGCTGAAGAACTGATGCTTTCAAACTGTGGTGTTGGAGAAGACTCTTGAGAGTTCCTTGGACTGCAAGGAGATCAAACCAGTCAATTCTAAAGGAAATCAACCCTGAATATTCACTGGGAGTACAGACTGAAGCTGAAGCTCCAATACTTGGCCACCTGATGCGAAGAGCAGACTCACTGGAAAAGACCCTGATGCTGGGAAAGACAGGGTAAGAGAAGAAGGGGGCAGCAGAGGATGAGATGGTTGGATGGCATCATTGGCTCAAAGGACATGAACTGGAGCAAACTCCAGGAGAGAGTGAAGGACAGGGAAGCCTGGCGTGCTGCAGTCCAAAGGGTCAGACACGACTTAGTGCAACAGCGAGAGATGGCATAGAGACAGTGCCAGATGGATGCTCAGAAAACCTCTGGGAGGCAACAGGAGGGTCTGGCCCCAGAGCCCAGTAGACAGGCCAGGATCCTGAGCAGTGAGGATGTTTGCCCATGAGTTTTGTGGAACCAGGGAAGTTTGATCTTGCTCCGTTTTGGAGATGGTGCAGCAAGATAGCGGCAGGCCTCGTATCACAGCCAGTCAGTGCCTGGGCCAAGAATAGCGCCCGCTCCAGTGGACTCCCACACTGGGCCTCATGCCTTTGATGTGGGCGCAGCAGCTGCACGTGCCTTCCTGCACATACACCTGCTGGCCTGCGTCACCTCCAAACATGGGCATCCGGGCGCATGGAGGTGCCCCACCTGAAACATCCCCCTCCTTCCGACACTGCAGATAGAAAACTGTCCAGGAAGAAAGCCCTAAGCTAGAAAGGAAACCTGTTGAGGAGCCGAGGCAGCCCTGTCAGGCTCTGCAGGGTCCAGGTGAGGACCTCGGTTCACTCTGGCCAGCTCTTATCCCCACCTTGGAGCCAGGACCTGCCAAATCCTGCCCCTCGCACCAGAGAAGCGCTCTGAGCAGAGGCGTGAGAGTGCCCAGCAGTCACATGTAGGATGCACCAAGCACATCTGTGCAGAGGCTGCCTTCAGATGGGACGGAATTAGGATGGAGCGGCCGCAGAACATCCTAGGGGGTGGCAGTAGCTCCCCAGGGCTCGCCTCCCTGGAGCCCACTTCTCTCTTCTCTCCAGAGGTTTTCTGTCTTTGAAAAGAACCCATCCTGGCCAGCCATCCATTCAGCATTACCCAGAGCTACTCCAGCCAGTGTGTGCAGAAAGTGGGCCATGGGCAATGGGATGTCCAGAGCCATTCCCGCCTGAGGACAGAGGGGTGTATCGGCCACTTCGAGAGGCATGGGCTTAGAAAGCCAAGGTTTTCTTGTAATTTGGGCCTCGGGACTTTTTAAGAGGGAAAAAATAAAAACGTGTTGTCTGCGTTTTTGTTCTCAATCCAAAGGCACGGTGCTTTGGAGAGTGCTCAGATTCTGCTTTTGGCGGATCTTAGGATCCAAAAATATGATGATGGATGGAGGAAGGGCAGTGCTTTTTAGGATTTAACATATTTTCTCAGACACATTTAAAGCTTGATTATAGCTTGAAATACTAATGGTGCGTGTGTCTTACGCTCAACAAAGAGCTTCTCTCTGCCTAAAGGTACCAGGCCTTTCTAGGAATGATTACAATATTCTGCTCATCCCACTGACCGGCTAAAAACCCGCACACCTGAAGGCTCCCCATTGCCCTCAGATGCAATCATTGTTATCATCTTTATAGAGACTAGTGAGGGCCGTGCTAAGCATGTGGCATCTATTACCTCATGTAAGTCTCAAAACAAGCTTAAAAGGAAATAGCATTCGGCCCATTACACAAAAGAGAAAGCCAAGGCTCAGAGAACTGTTAGGACTTGTCTGACCTCACTGCACACACAGTATCAGTGCTGAGATGAACCCCAAACCTAGCAACACTGTCTTCTATCCAACATCCACCCTCCCCTTCATCTACTTCCTATCCTGATGGAAGTGTTTAGGCCTCACCCCTTTCTCCTGAAGCCCCTCCCAGGCACCCTGCCCACGTCTGACTAGGGAGCATCTCCAGAAGAGGCAGCATCCTTGCTAACCTTACCTACCTCTCCCAGGCTGGGATCCCTTGGGCTCTGATGCCAGGTGGTTCCTTGCCATGTCCAGCACAAAACCTGGTACCCAAAAGGGAGGCAGTAACGTGTGAAAGTGAAAGTGTTAGTCGCTCAGTCGTGTCCAACTCTCGCAATTCCACGGACTGTGGCTCACCAGACTCCTCTCCATGGAATTCTCCAGGCAAGAATAATGGAGTGGGTTGCCATTCCCTTTTCCAGGGGATCGAACCCGGGTTTCCTGCATTGCACACAGATTCTTTACTGTCTGACTGTGGAGTGAATAATTCTGCACTAGAGCATCATTTTCACTCTTGACAACTTTGTCTATCAAGAAAATTAATAGTATCTACCAATGGGGTCTGCGTCTCCCCAGGCTTGATGGTGAGAGATGACCTACAGAGGCAGGGAAAGTTGAGACCGACACTCAGAGGGTGGGCTCAGCAGGCCAGTCTGGCTGGAGGTTTTGTTTCTGTTTTGTGTTTTGGTTTGGGGGCCATGAGGCATGTAGGATCTTAGTTCCCCACCCAGGAAATGAATCCTCACCCCTGCCCTCACCCAATTTTAACCACTGGACCTCCAGGGAGTCCCAGGCTGGAGGTTTTGCATTCATACAGGCTCCCAGGTATACTGCCGCTGGCCACCCTGGCCTCACCGAGCTTGAGAAGTGACCATCTAGCCAATTAAAGACACTTAACATGAGGCTCACCAACGTTTTGGACAACTTCAAAACTCTGGTTACCAAGAGGGGAATGGGGAAGTGAGATCACTTGGGAGATTGGGACTGACGTACACACACTACTGTGTATAAAACAGAGAACTAATGAGGACCTTGCTGTTGCTCAGTCGCTCTGTTGTGTCCGACTCTTCGGTGACCCCATGGACTGCAGCATGCCAGGCTTCCCTGTCCTTCACCATCTCCCAGAGTTTGCTCAAACTCATATCCTTTGAGTTGATGATTCCATCCAACCACCTCATCCTCTGTGGCCCCCTTCTTGCATCAAGAACCCTTCTCAATACTCTGTAATGAATTATCGGAAAAGAATCTTAAGAAGAGTGGATAGATGGACACGTATAGCTGATTCACTTTGCTGTACTGCAGAAACTGACCCAAGATTGTAAAGCAGCTATACTCCAATAAAAATTAATGAAAGAAAACCCTCTGATCACAGCATGAAAAAAAAAAAATGAATGAGCACATTCTCATTTTTCTACTTGAAGGAGTCATTTACTACGGTGGGGGATTTTTCTCTGCACTTTCTGAAATGCCAGGAAATACAGTTTCAAATGTGACTACTGTGTCCTCATCCGGGCACTGGAGGCTCACCTGGCTGTGCCTCAGAGGGCGCCCGGGGCTCCCCACCAGAACGCCAGCACCCAGCTTAGAGTTACGTTCTGACTCCTCTGAACATGACGCCCTGTCCTTCAGCACGGGTGCACTCAGAAAAAAATTCCCGTAGACCACACGCACGCACACACATGCCCGGGCCCCACATACGCACACGCGCGCGCACACAGCCTCAGCTTCCGGTTGGCAATGAGTCTGCGGGTGTTTTTCTGCATCTCACTCGCAGGAACGGCCCGCGGGGACAGCGCCGGTGCCGTCCCTCCGCGCGCCGGGGAGATGCCGCCTGACACCAGGGCAGCGTCCCCGTGGGCCCGGGGCCAGTGAATCACGCAGCCCGGTCCTTCCCCAGTTCCCGGAGCTGGCAGAACTGACTGAAAAACCAGTAGCAGCTGGCAGGAAATGGGTGCGAGCACTGACCACAGATAAACTGTAGGCCTCCGCAGAGCCGCAGCAGAGAGACCCTGCGACAGGAAGTGGAGCCGCCAGGCCGCAGCCCCCACGCCCGCTCACGGGGCGCCCAGGGGGCCACGGAGGACTGCCGGCCCCCGATAACACTGGGGGACACAGCTGTGGGGTCACAACCACGGGAGGCGCACGGGCGGCCAGACCGGGAGGGCCCGCGGCCCCGGAGGGAGGGGAAGAAGTGGCCTGGAAGGAGGAGGAAGCAGAGAAAAACCCCTGACTGGGAGTTCCAGGCTCTGCCTTCAGCAGCAACAACGGCAACGGTCCTGGCTGGTTGGGCCGGTGATGAAATAACAGCCGGCCCAGGGCTACCCTGTCAAGGTCAAGGCTTGCGAAGGCTCATGCGCATTTCTTACCCAGGGTCCCTGCTGCAAAATGACCCACTCCCGGGAGTAAAGGGCCTGGCCCCACTGAGCACAGGAGGCGAAGAAACCCCGCTCTACATACAGTGTGCAGACTCAACACTTGCAAACACTCTCAAAGTTTCTCCGCCGATTCAAGGGACTGCTGCTGCTAAGTTGCTTCAGTCGTGTGTCTGACTCTGTGCGACCCCATAGAAGGAAGCCCACCAGGCTCCCCCATTCCCGGGAGTCTCCAGGCAAGAACATTGGAGTGGGTTGCCATTTCTTTCTCCAATGCATGAAAGTGAAAAGTGAAAGGGAAGTCGCTCAGTCGTGTCCGACTCTTAGCGAGCCCATGGACTGCAGCCTACCAGGCTCCTCCATCCATGGGATTTTCCAGGCAAGAGTACTAGAGTGGGGTGCCATCGCCTTCTCCAGATTCAAGGGACAGACTCTCTCAAATACATCATGATAGAGGGATCAATGGCTGGGCAGCACGGAGACCTTTCCATGCATTATCCAGCTTAATGCTCACAGACATCCTAGAAGGTGGGTCAGATCACACCCCCGTTTTAGAGATGGGTAAACTGAGGCTCGAGGAATTAGCCCACTTTGCCCTGGGTCATGAGCTTATGAAGGACAGAGCCCTAATTCAAGGTCTGACTGCAGCCTCCATGCTGGGTACCAAGTTCAATGTCCTCCATTCACAGGGAGAGCCTGTAGATGCTGGAAGTGTGGAAGAGAGAGACGGGGAGGCTAGCAGACCTGAGAGTGGGGGCCTGCAGTTAGCGTCCAGTAACATCCTCCCATAGCCCGGGGCGGATGTCAGGCCAAGAGGGGACCAAATGTCTTTGCACCCCAAAGCAGACCCAGGGGTCCATCCACAGACAGCCGGAGCAGGGTGACGCTCTGGCCACTGGCTCCTCGGGGATATCTTTGGACAAGATCCACCGGGTCTCCGACTCCCAGGGAAAAAGAAGCTGGGCTAAGAAGGGCCGACGTGGGCATTCCCAGGCCTCCGTCTGCCTCTCCTGCGGGTGGCACGCTGCAAGGGGCGGGGGTCGCCTTCCTGGCTCTTAGGAGCAGCCCAGGGCACCTGCCCCAGGGGTGAAAGCGGCCCCCTCTGCTGGCCCCAATTCGGGCCTGTCTCTCCATCTCTAGCAAGACGGAGTTCAGCTGGGCGACTGACTCACCCTTGTTCCTGGAACTGTCTGAAGGCGGGAGAGGATGCTGTGGGTAGATTCTAACTGTATCATCTGGGCTGGGGCCGGTAGCAGATGGTCCTTAGGAAAAAAAAAAAAATACTTCCATGTGGGCTTAAAATAGTTCAGCACTCACCATCAGCTGAATGGGGAAATGTACGAGCTCACAGGTCACGTGGGGGTGGGCGCTGCAGGCTGCAGGTTGGGACACGGGGCCCCGGGGCACAACCACAGCGGCAAGGCCCAGAAGGCGGGAAGGGGAGGCCACAGCACCCCAACCCTCCACAATCTGGCTGGCCTGGAGGTGGTGGCAGCCCCCTGAGAGTCTGGAGTCCACGTGACCCATGGCCACAGAGAGGACTGGGGTCTGAGACCCACAGCTGGGGCACAGGCACAAGGCCTGGACCTCAGAGCCTGCCCGGGCTAAATCTCAGATCTGCCACTCGCTGTTTCGTGTGCCCTGGAGCAGGTCGCTTCCTCTTTCTGCACCCCAGTTTCCCCATCTCTGAAGTGGAACAAACTCAGCAGCCTTCTCTGGGGCAGGCTGGTTGGGGGGAGGGTCTGCAGGAGCCCAGCCCCCTGGGAGGGGCTCTCTAAGCCGGCTCACAGCTCAGAGGGCTCACCTAGAGGCAGGAGGCAGGTCTCCTCTTCTGAAAACTCTTTTCCTGTCCTTATTTAAATAGCGACAAGGGACAGCTCTGAAAGTCTGAGTCTCAAGTTACACCCCGGGAGGAGGGGGGGCCCAATGCCTGTGCTCTGGGAAAGCCAAGTGATGACAGGAAAGACACCACAGGCTAGAACAGGCAGAGGAGGCCAGCTGCCCCAGAAGCGGGCGGCAGGCAGGCAGGTGGCTCAAGCCAGCAGCCCAGGACCTCCAGGGCTCTCTCCTGACCCCCAGAGCCCAACAATCAGAGTCCCCCTGTCCCGTGGTGGTCTCTGATGGGTAGAAGACCTCCCAACTGTAGGGCAGTACCCTCCAAGGGAGCTAGAGGCCTTTGGGCCATTTGTCCAAGACAGAATGTCGGTCTGGGAGTGGTCGGCTTCTATACCGGTTCACTCTGTGTCCTCGGGGTAAGCGGTGTACTGCGCTGGTAAACGTTGAATGACCAGCTCCGCAGGGGATTAGAAAGTGGCTCTGATTTGTGCCAGTCCTCATGGTGTCAGTACCTCCACCCTGGGCAGCTTGCTCACCGAACGTGGACTTTGGGAAGACAGGGCAGGATCTGCCTCCACCAGCTCCCACGCCTGGCCACGATCGCTGAGACACTGAGCAGCGTGCTAAGGGAGAAGACAGTGCTTTCAGTCGGACTCCAGGTAACCACCATTCACCCATGGAATTTGGTTCGGTCCTGACTGCTCTTATTAGGCTGGGTGGCCTTGGGCAAGTGCCCCACCAACACTGGGCCTCCTGTGTGAAGCGAGGCCCAGAAGCACCACCCTCCGTATGAGGGTAAGGGTGGCATGGTAACGATGCCCGCGCAATAATAGTTGTTACATCGGGCACACACCTGAGGACCCACATGAGGCTCTCGGTCATCAGGAGCACTTGGAACCTCGCCCACCCGCCACTGCTCTAGCGGCTGTCTCCCGCAGCCCTCCTTCCCCTCACATGCTCCTTCAGAGTGCTGCCAGGCCAGCCCCCACTGCTCCTTCCTCCTGCCCCTGGGTCTGCCCAGGGCTCAGCCTCAGCCCCCTCACCAGATCCCGCAAACGTCCCTGGTGACCTCACTTTCTAAATCCGTGAGATGTTCCTCAGTCATCTTCTCTTCCACTTTTCAGCAGCACCAGGGTCGGGGGTGGGGGTCAGGGGGGGTGCTGCGGACCACCCAGCTCCCCTTCCACGCGGCTCCCTCTCCTCCCAACCCTCCCCAGGCTTCTTTCTCTGCCCTCCCTGCCTGGGCATTTTTTTCCTCTGCTGTGGCTCGAGCCTTAGGCGGGAGTGTGCCTCCCTGGAGACGGTTTCGCCAGCCTGCTCCAGGGGCCCGTGTACACTCTCCACATCTACCAGCCTCTCCCAAACTTGCCTCCACCCAGGCTGCTGCACTGCCCACCTCGGCATCGGAACCCAAGTCCGCTCCACACACCTCCTCGGTTCTTCATCCAGAACCCAATGGACCACTCCCTGCCAGACCTGTTCTGCTGCCACCTCCCTTAACCCCACCGTCACCTGGTCCTGTTTGCCACCATTCTCCCTCTTGGCCCCAGATCGAATCTCCCACAGACCTGTGTCTCTCCAGGCATCTGGCCGACCCATCCCCTTGGTCTCTCTTCAGCGCAATCTCCCAGTGCAAGCGAGTTCCACTTCTGGGGGCCTGGTCACGCTGCCCCATCTCACTGGCCTCTCCTCCAGCCTTGCCCTCCACTCCATCCTCCGTATCCTTCCATTCCAGGGTGATCTTTTGAAATCTCAGAGGGGGTCAGGCCACCCTCAAGTAGGAAGTGAAAGTGAAGCTCGCTCAGTTGTGTCCAACTCTTTGGGACCCCTCTGACTGTACAGTCCATAGAATTCTCCAGGCTAGAATACTGGAGTGGGTAGCTTTTCCCTTCTCCAGGGGATCTTCCCCACCCAGGGATCGAACCCAGGTCTCCTGCATTGCAGGCAGATTCTTTTACCTGCTGAGCCACAAGGGGAGCCCAAGAATACTAGAGTGGGTAGCCTATCCCTTCTCCAGGGGATCTTCCCAACCCAGGAGTCGAACCGGGGTTTCCTGCATTGCAGGCAGATTCTTTACCAACTGAGCCACCAGGGAAGCCCCAAAATCTCAGAGGCAGTTAGGCCCCCCTCAAGTAGGAGGCTCAGAAAACCTCAGCTTGGCTTCTCAGGACCTGGGGGGCCAGCCTCAGCCTACTTCTCTCTCTCCCTGTCTGTTTCTACTTCCTTGCATCACCTCCTCCTCACCCCACACCCCTGCCTTTTGATTTCAGCCCGGTCAGTGCTTCCCCCTTCTCACATCACACGCCCCTGCACCCCACCCAGGAGAGGACCGAGCCTTACACCATTGTCTTCATAGCAGTTAACTAGCTTTGTGATTATTCACCTCCTTCTGTGGTTAATTGATTAACATCTAAGCCTCCCACTGGGCCAGTTATTCCCAAAGCGGAACTGGCTGTAGTTTTGAGCTGGGTAATGCTTTACCCTGCTATTGTCTGTGACCTGCAGGAGGGCTGAGCCCCACCCACTAGATGCCTGCGGCACTCCCAGCCATTGTTCAGTTCAGTTCAATTCAGTAGCTCAGTCGTGCGACCCCATGGACAGCAGCACACCAGGCCTCCCTGTCCAGAGTCTACTCAAATCCATGTCCACTGAGTCAGTGATGCCACCCAACCATCTCATCCTCTGTCATCCCCTTCTCCTCCCGCCTTCAATCTTTCCCTGCCTCAGGGTCTTTTCAAGGAGTCAGTTCTTCCGATCAGGTGGCCAAAGTACTGGAGCTTCAGCTTTAGTCTCGGTCCTCCCCATGAGTTTTCAGGGTTAATTTCCTTTAGGATTGACTGGGTTGATCTCCTTGAACTCCAAGGGACTCTCAAGAGTCTTCTCCAGCTCCACAGTTCAAAATCATCAGTTCTGCAGCACTCAGCCTTCTGTATAGACCTGAGACTGTCTCAAGTCAGAGGGTTTTAGATGGAGAACTAGGGTCTAAAGTGCAGACAAGATGCCATAAAACCCTGAGAGGAGAGGCCAGTGTGGGTGGGAGCAGCACAACAGAAACTGTAGGGGGATTAGCATCAGGTTGGCCCTTAAAGGATAGACTAATAATAGCAATAATAATTAATAATTGTAGCTAATATTTACTGAGCACTAACACTGTCTTGATAGATTTTTATGGGTTATCTCACTTGATTTTCACCATCATCCCAGGACACAGAGGTTAGTCATACTCCCATTTTACAGACAAAGAAACTGAGGCTCATAGAATTAAATAATATGCTTAAGTTTGCACAACTCACTATCGGCAGAGTCAAGATTTGAACCCGTGCACTCTGGCTTTGGGAACAACGTGCGCAGACACTGTCAAGAGGGTTTGGGTATATCAGCTCCTCTAGACCGGTGGGGCACAGGTCCCCAAGTCTGGCAGCCTAACCCAACATAGATTTATCACCCCACAGTTCTGATGGGTCAGGAATCTGGGAGTGGCTTAGCTGGTTCTTCTGGCTCCCAGGCTCTCAATCAAGGTGACAGCCTGTGGTCACCTCAGGCTCCACGAGGGGAGGGTGTGGCCCCAAGCTTGCTCAAGTGGTTATCACAGGCCTCCAGTCTTGGCTGGCGCCCTGGTGGAGTCCTTGCCCCATGAGCCTCTGCACAGGGCCACCAGCTTCCCTCCCAGCGAGAGTGAGAGAAGAGGGCAGAAGTCATAATCCCCACAGAGCCTCATCACCCTGGAAATGACATCTCATCACTTCTGCCAACATCGATTCCTGAGAAGCGAGTCCCCAAGCCCAGCCCACACTCCTAGGGACAAGCATTGCACAAGTCACCGGCTCCAGAAGCGGGGTCCACTGGGGAGCTCATGGAGGAGCTGGGCACCTCCAAACAGCATAGGGTGTGAGCCCATTGTCTCCTTGCTTGATTCCCCAGCCCAGGAATTCTCCTTGTGCTTCCTTAAGTAACAAGAATAGCCTCAAAGCTAGTTAAACCTGATTCCCAACCTGAGAGAAAGCTTCCTCCCACTCTTCCCAGGAAGTGAAGTGAAGTGAAGTGAGAGTCGCTCAGTCGTGTCCAACTCTTTGCGACCCCATGGAATTCTCCAGGCCAGCATACTGGAGTGGGTAGCCTTTCCCTTCTCCAGGGGATCTTCCTAACCTGGGGATTGAACCCAGGTCTCCGACATTGCAGGCAGATTCTTTACCAGCTGAGCCGCAAGGGAAGCTCTCTTCCAGGAACTGAGTGCCGAGTAAGACAAGCACTCCTTAAAGCTCCTGTGCACCGGCGGCTGTGTCTTTGCACCGTGGTGGCATGAGCCTGAAAACTTGGCACCACCAGTCCCTCTGCCCGCTTCCTCACCACCCGACTGCAGGCAGCCCCCGGCGCCTCTCAAGTGCTTCACGTTCCATTGTCTCCTTTCCCACCCCAGGGCCCCCCATGAAGAACCGTCCCTGAAGACGTTTCTCCAGGCATCACTGTGGACAGCACCTTCTGAGAATCCCTACACACACCGGGCAGGTCGCCTGTCAAAGACCATCCACGGCTCCCTGTGGCCAAGGGGCAAGGCCCTAACTTGAGCCTGGCACTCAAGACCCTCTGCCTTGTAGCCCAAACAGGCTCCTCACACAGTCCCCCTGCTCAAGCAAAGGCAATCCACGAGCTCTGACCCTTCCTGCTTCTCACCCCATCTCTAAATCTCGAAATAACTTTTCCCGCTCCTCTTCCTTTACCCAAATCCTAGTCTCCCTTCTAGGTCCAGCAAATTCATGCCCAACCTTCTCAGTGAACCTCTCCAAGGCTACTCTGACTCTCTGAAGGTGAACTTAGCAGGAGACAGTGTGTGCTCAACAGGGTCAATGAAATAAAAATACTCACCAGAGCAAGCGAATTATTCTCGAAAAGCTGTCTGAGTGCCCTCCCTAAACCCACACTCCCGCGTTTCTTTTCAAGACCTGTTGACTCACTTGTGGTCACCCAGGACTCAACCTTCCAAGTCTCCTGAGCAAAGGTTCCCTATCCTCCCAGCTGAACCCCTGCACTCTCTGAGCCCTGAGCATCTCCTGCCCCCAAGGTGTTCCTGACCGAGTCTGAGTACTTTTCATGACAGAACTGTTTTCAGTTCACCTCTGAGTCCAGAATGGAGCTGAGAAACTGGGATAAATGTGGTCGGGAACAAGGAAGAAGGTGGAGACTGCTCTTTGCAAGGACTCACAAACTACACTAAAGGTGCTTTACTCTCTATTTTTTGGGCTCAGACACACAGGTTTTCTTTCTGCTCTAAGTCTGAGAATATAAATTTAAGCTGTATGGACAAGGAAAAAAGGATGAGGAGGAACAAAGACCAATTAACCACTGCAACTGCTTCAGCTGAAGAGGTGCTGAGCCCAAACGACGTGTGCCAGAGGCCTCGCGTGAGATGCAGAGGCAGGACCAGGGAGAGGCAGGCGAGGAGCATCGCACCCCACCTCCCAACACAAGGGCGGACCCGAAGTCTCCCCGGAACAGCCTCCTGTCCCCCGGGCTCCACCAGATGACACCACATTACTCACTGCACGTCTACTCTCGAATTTTACCTTCTGCTCTTCTCTTTTCACACGTTGTTCAGAAATAAATACTGGTGCCCACGTTATACTCTGCTTGTAAACAGCTTGCCAGAGAGGAGATAGGCCCAGGGCTCTCTAAGACAGGAAAGGAGGGGCGGGGAAGAGCAGGCCATTTGCATAGAAGGTGGAGTTCATGTGAAAGTTGCCCGGTGCGGCAAGTGGAGCCCTGTCTGTCTCCTGGCATTGCAGCCTTGGAGGCAGAGCCTCAGCTGTTCTCAGTGAAGGCTGGCTTTTCTGAAAAGCACCTTATCTCAGATTTTTGGGGTGTGAGGATCATTTCGGACCCTTAAAAAGAAAGAGCTTTTGTGTGTGGGGGGGTTGCATTTGAAGATATTTACTGTTTTAGAAATTAAAAGTGAGAAAAATGCTTGGATGCTTATCAGTTTGTATCAAAAATAACAGGTGGTGCTAATGGTAAAGAATCCACTTGCCAATGCAGAGATGTGGGTTCGACCCCTGGGTCGGGATGATCCCTGGGACAAGGAAATGGCAACCCACTCCAGTATTCTTGCCTGGAGAATCCCATGGACAGAGGAACCTGGCAGGCTACCATCCATGAAGCCTCAAGAAAGTCAGACACGACTTAGCGACTAAATAAAACAAACCATAAGTGACCTCCACGAGCAAGGAAAACGCAGCAGATGAAGGCTGTGACTATGAGAGTCCAGTCAGATAGGATGGGCTGGCATCATGCTGGGGTCAGGGGTCTCGGGTTCCAGGGCCAGCCCTGCCCCAAACATGCTGGGGTCTGTGTGCAAGCCACCAAAAGCGGGGTTTGTGGGCCTCACCACGTGGTGAGGGGTGGATGAACCCTGGCTTCGGAAATTCTCTTCTTAGAAGCACAGATATAATTATGAAACATCTGCAAGTGATAACACTGTGTGTATGCACCCTACAAACTCTAATGAATTTTAAAAAGCCATCATTGCTCATCCCAACCAAAAACGTATAAGGAAGTCATCTAACAATATTACCATAACCAAGAGTTCTATAACACAACAGGAGGATAGTACCAAAAACTCAATAGCTTTCTGTGGAGCAGTAATCATTAGAAGACTTTTTCAGTTCCCAATCCCAGTACAGCTCATAAATATATGTCAGAATAAACTAACAAGAGAAGTATAAGACCAATATAAAGAAAAATGTCAAAAAAGCATCAAATATTTCTTATGAAAGATCCTACTCCTGGATGGGAAGTCTCCATTTTTAAAGATGTCAATTATTCTCCAAATTAATCTATAAACTCAAGCTTAAAAGTTGTCATGGAACTTAGCAAAATGATTCTAAACATCTTATAGAAAAAATAAAGGTGTAATTATAAATAATTTATAAAATATAAATGCATAAATATAAATATATATATATAGCTTACATACATATGAATTATATATATATCCACCCAAAATTGGGAATATATATATATATATATATATATNACATCTTATAGAAAAAATAAAGGTGTAATTATAAATAATTTATAAAATATAAATGCATAAATATAAATATATATATATAGCTTACATACATATGAATTATATATATATCCACCCAAAATTGGGAATATATATATATATATATATATATATCCAAAATTGAGGAAAGGGTAAAATTTAGGGAGGACTTGCCCCTAAGTATCAAATATATAATAATCAAAACATAATCAGCTCAGTTCAGTTCAGTTCACTAAGTCTTGTCTGATTCTGCAACCCCATGGACTGGAGCACACCAGGCCTCCTTGTCCATCACCAACTCCCAGAGTTTACCCAAACTCATGTCCATTTAGTTGGTGATGTCATCCAACCATCTCATCCTCTGTCGTCCCCTTCTCCTCCTGCCCCCAATCCCTCCCAGCATCAGGGTCTTTTCCAATGAGTCACTGTTCGCATCAGGTGGCCAAAGTACTGGCGTTTCAGCTTTAGCATCAGTCCTTCCAATGAATATTCAAGACTGACTTCCTTNTCGTCCCCTTCTCCTCCTGCCCCCAATCCCTCCCAGCATCAGGGTCTTTTCCAATGAGTCACTGTTCGCATCAGGTGGCCAAAGTACTGGCGTTTCAGCTTTAGCATCAGTCCTTCCAATGAATATTCAAGACTGACTTCCTTCAGGATTGACTGGTTGGATCTCTTTGCAGTCCAAGAAACTCTCAAGAGTCTTCTCCAACACCACAGTTCAAAAGCATCAATTCTTCAGTGCTCAGCTTTCTTTATAGTCCAACTCTCACATGACTACTGGAAAACAAAATAATAACAAATAATAAAACAAAACATAATAATCTATAGTAATTATAGCACTGGGGATATATGTGCATAATAGACAAATAGACTAGTAGAATATATTAGAGTCCAGAAATAGACCCATTGCAAATGGAAATTTAACATATGGTAAAGGAAGCTGAAACTCCAATACTTTGGCCACCTGATGCAGAGAGCTGACTCATTTGAAAAGACCCTGATGCT